>CM057345.1:347798582-348070831 GCA_030015575.1 Agapanthus africanus | reverse complement strand
AATTACGCCCGGCAGCAAGTGATGATCATATCAAACACCCACAGGCCACAAGTGGTCTGCTAAACGTAACGGCCACCCGGGTATTAAGCGATCAGAACATCAACGAGCAAGCCCGCTCACACTCCTGTGAATCCAACCAGCAACACATACCGTACAGTCCGGTCACGTCGTCTAATATGTCGCATATCTCGCCTAGGGGTGGTAACGTCAGACCCAATAGCTCGATAAGTCGTGTCGATATGAGGTCTATATGTCACGTCCCGAAAGTACGGAACATGACCGGCACTTAAACTACGTAACGTCTCGAGGCGTACGTAATCCAAGTAAGCCGAAAACCCAGAAATGCAAACCAAGAAAAGTAGTAGAGTGAAGGAAAACCAATTTAAATAAGTAGTTTTAATAGCATAAGCCGAATTATGCGGGTTTCTAAAAACATCAAAAATTTCCTGAAAATTTCGGCAGAGTCTCCTTTGTAAATACTGGCCCCCAAACGGGATACAACATGAATAGTATACGAAATCAATAAAAAGGCATCCCCAAGCGGGAGCTAGCTCTTCGTCAATCGACGGTCACAACCACACAAGCAATATAATATACAACGCCAACGGCGAGGATCAAAATTCAAAAGGAAACTCAAAACCACAAGAAAATCACAGAAATATAACGCGCGACTCTAAGGTCGAAGGAATAATATCACTGGTCTCTATCTCAAAATAAATACATGTTGGTTGATGGAACTTCTAGATACAACAGAGTAATAATATACAAGTTATATAATGGGGGGTACGATACAAGTAAACCCACCTACTAGCAAATCACCCGTAGGAAACTATGCCTGCAAGCCGTAATGAAACCTGTACGGCAAACCTGCAAGAAACTGGGGCACAACGGGTGTGAGTTGCCAACTCGTGAATAGAAAAACATCTACGCACAGAAATCGCATAAATAACGCAACCTAGGTGAATGATCATAATATATCCTCAAATATATGAATAACATGCGGCCTATAACAATGGCTAGGGTAATATCTAACCCGAGTGTGATCTCATATGCCCGTGTCAGTGCCTCAGGTAGCAATATATCATATGAATGAGGTGTGAATGCATGGAACAGAATGCATGTACTAACGAAAACTGCTTTCATAAATCAGTGAGATTTCTGTATTTTAAAAGTGAGGTACCATAAATGAAATCAGCATAAAACAGTGCCCAGCATCGACACAAAACTAGTGTCCAAATATCTCGATATCTCTGTATCACAATCTCTGTACCTCAATATCTCAAAATCTCAAAATCTCAATCACAATATCTAGGGCGCCGTCAATCCAGACCGGCCCCTACCATCCATCTCAAGACCATGACGGTATCCTCCGGATATCCGACGCGTCGGGTAATATCACCGGTCGGTAGTGCTCCCCTGCCAGGCTCAACGTCAACAACACGATCCTCTTGCCCCGGGATACCGCACTGGGCCCACCATGTACCCGAAACGGTTCCTCCACTCCTCGAATCGGGTCTCGAAATCCATCAGCAAACTCATGGTGGACGACTCATACATCATGGGAATACCGCACTTTTTATTTTAAAAGAGAGAAAAGGTTTATTTATGTTTTTGCGGTTTTCCTCCAAATCCAGAAAATCTCATGGAAATCCGAATCCAAAACCTCAATAACACGTAAAATAGTGAATATATGCATGAGAATCCATGAATGCGGCATAACAATGAATAACAATATGTATGAAGTAGCAGGTAATAACTACAATGTCTAAACTAACATATAAGGCAAGTACGCTAATATTATGTCTAAACTATTAGCTAACAGGCTATGTCAAGCAATAATATTTTCTAAGGTGTACGTGACATGGCAATTACCGATGAAGATGTGTGTGAGCCGGCAAGTAAGTGTACGTGGTACATACGCATCATCGGTAATGGTGCTGGTGTCCTAACAGCATGATATTAATAATGGAGTATGAAACATAATATAAGCATGTGATGCGAAGCGAACCACAATAATGGGCGGGAGCTGAATTCTAGACGCAACTATAACTAATCTGCATTAATCTAATATAAGTCCTACAAATGGTGCCTTTTGAAATAACACGAATCATGGGGTTTTGAAAATAGGGGCTACGGTGTTTTTATGAAAAGATACGTCTTTTGAAATATCCGTAGGATCCCTTGGGCTGTCTTTTAAAATACCCACGATTCGTTAGTTTTGAAATAGGTAAGAATCGAATCTAATCTAACAACTAAACTAAACTAATGGGCTAAGATAACAAGCTGGACTACAGGTAAGGAAACCGTCTAACATCTGAGTCGATCCATATACATACCTGTATATATATTAGTCGGTGATCCCGCCTCAATAATATCATATCCGATACCATATCTATAATCAGACATCCCAAGTCAAGAGTGCGGATCAATCATCAAGATATAGCTCGTACGTAAATCCGTCGTACGGTATCCCCAAATCTGGGTACGGGTCAATATCATATTCCTCACACTATTCCTCTGGTATCCTCTTTATCCAAGATCATAGTCTAGGGTACTGACCGGTGTCTAGTACAATACTAATATCCTCAATATACTCATGATCTGGCTACTGATCGACAATATCGTACAAACCGATATCGTCAGCACATATCATCATCAAGGGGTATACATCGCCCGATACGGCCTAATATCAATATCCTAGCATATCATGCCTCATATCACGATCACATGTCGACCATTTTATTTATAACACTATTCACCCGTATCGCCGCCCCAAGATCCGCTATAACACCAGGACGTACCTCAAGTACGAATCCTGCCATATCACCGATATCACAACCACAAAACAAATCTCATCGACTCAGCTCAATCCCAAGTATCATCCTCAAATCCGTATATGAGCACACAGTCCCATACCCAGGTAAACACATAACTATAAAGAATCCCATGAGCACATATAAATAGGAATGTATGCAAGTATGTATGTGTGTATGTGTAGTGCAACACTACCCTAGGGTTCGCAACACTAAAATAATCCAACACACCAATATCCATCCTAAACATCGTTATTAATCCGAAATAACATATAATAATTATTGGTGTGTATACGCATCCGTATACACCACCACGGACTGCGGGGGTGCTATACGCCATCCACCCGACTTCTCCCCGTAGATATAAATCTACTCACCTGGTCCTCGCTCGCCGGTGCCGACGTCGCCACGCACTTGCTTGTCGTCTCAAAGTCCACATGGGGTACCTACATATCATAACGCACCGTATCGCATTAAAATTCGACTCATGACCAAAACGACGCACGAATCCCACATAGGTCAAAACCTATGGTTGCTTTCACAAATCGACCCAAAAACCCTCGACGTCGGCGTACAAACGCCATACCATCGAGAAAGCTCCCAACACACTCATTTGTACAATTACAAGCACTAATTATAATATAAAATAGCTTAAAATTCACAAAAACCCCAATTTCACATAAAAAGTCATTTTTCCGAAAATCTAGCAAGCACAAATCACCGTTTTAGTACAAAACTCGATGTATAAACGAATCTAGCGGCCACAATATTCACTAAACATCTTAAATAAGTCATAAAAACAATTCTCATAATTTAATCTCATTAAATTCCATAAACCCCAAAATTCTAGTTTACAAAATACCTAAATTTTAACAATTTTATAGCAAAAATGCACAAACTACAATCTACCTTGGATTTTCATGAACTAAATTATTAAACTACACTTAAAAATGTTAATAATGCCATGAATACCCTAATTAGATTTTTATCTCCATTATTTAATCAAATTCCAAAAACCTAGTTTGCTTAAAACTTGATTTGGACAAATTAAATGCAACAATTTACATAATAGCAATTAGATTAGGTTTTTCCATGCCCTCACATGCCAAAATACACTTTGTAAACTTAAACAAGTGACAATGACCATATTTGAATTCAAACCCTAAATCATAAATTTTAAATCATGAACTTAAAACCAATTGAAAACCTATTTAAACCTAATTAAACACCTAATTAAGCTAACATGAAACAATTACAACACATTAAGCAAAAGGTTAGAATTTATACCCAAATAATTTAAAGCTCCCACAAGCACACTTAGCCTCCCAAATTGAAATCTAAATCCCTAGATCCATACTAAAGTAGGCAAGGAAAAATGGGTAGGAGGTGGATTTTGATTTTGTGGGATTTTTGTGTTGGTTTTTGGGCATTTTGTTGAATTTTTTTGATGCAAAATGAGAGAGGAAGAAAGAGGGCTGTTGTGGTGCAGGAAAAACAAGTGGGCTCGGCTAAATAGGGAGGAGAAGAGGGTGTGAGGTGATTGGAGAGAGAATGTGGTCAAAAAGTCCACCTTTAATTCTATCATTCTCTTTTCTTTTCTTTTCTTTTCTTTTCTTTCTTTTCTTTTCTTTGAAATTCATGTGGGCAAAATGGGTGGGGGCTGCTGAATTCAGCCAAGGGAAGAAATAAATGGGGGTGTGTGAGTGTGGGTATGTGTGTGGAGTGATGGAAAATGATAAATACAATACCCCAAACATCCATTTACACTAAAAGAAAGCCTTTTTTCTTCAATAATTTCTAAACCGTTTTGGCAAACGATTTCGTTTCAAAAAGCATCTGATAAAATTTTGTTTAATGTGTGATGATACACAAAATTTTTTCAACCCATTCCAGTTTGTAATTTTCCCTAATTAAATGTATTAGTGACGGCTTAAAATAATAATAAAATAAATTTTTTTCAGAAAAATTGAAATTTCACCAGTGGCTCAATAAACACCAAATACTAGCAATTACATAGCTAGAATATGTATATTTAATTTTTTATAATAAGATATTTGTTTTGAGTTTTTACAGAAAGCCCCCTTATTTTACCGATTTTCCGAAATTTCACCGAAACGATTTTCAAAACGCTACAATCTTCCCCCCTTAAAGAAATTCGGTCCCCGAATTTAAATTCAAACTCCCCCCAAATACAAAAACATCTAAGCAAAATCATCAAGTCATCGGGGCTCCGAAACCATAAGTACGTAATGCGCACCATAGCGCAATGCATGCGCATGAGCAATGAGCATATAACTCAAATCAAAACTCCGTCAAGCATCCCGCAATCATCGGAGTCATGGTAAAGACACAAATGTCAAATCCAATACAAAACCAATATGATATAACTCGAAACTATACACGTAAATATCAAATCTATATATGTAAATAACTGAAGGAAATGAATGCCAAATATATTCAGGTACTGTCCTCTGACTAGTCCTGCCCAGTACGAAGACACATAGCAAATATCATAAAACGTACTGCTCCATAGAATCAATCTAAAAGTGCGTATGAAAACCCTGTGCGTCCGGTGCGCACGGAAATCAAAATCCATACATGTGCCAAGCAGGTGCACAAAACAACATCAAGGTGCAACGGTTGTGCACACAACATCGGTCATAGGCAACGTACGTGCCTAACAGCAAAATCAGATGCATCTGACATGCACGAAAAATCTCGATTTAGTGCATCTGGTGTGCACCAAAATCGCATCTCAAGACATGCGCTCAACATGCGCGAAAATCCAAATCAGGTGCATCCATCGTGCACGAAATCATGAAATCCAGCATCAAGTGCCGAACATGCGCAAAATCAAATCAGGTGCACAAGGTGCACAAAACAAATATCGAGTATCACAATCGAAATCGAAGTCCAGTGCATCTAAGTGAACAAAAGGCGTATCACTGCACTGCAAGCATATATAAACTATGCAGAGTGCAGGAACCAAATCGTGTGCGTGCATACGCACAAAATCAACTCAAATGTCTAAAACCGTAAAATCACAAACATGTGAAACCAAAGCACGAAAACGATATCAAGTGCAACGATTGTGCGAAAATCGTAAATCCTCAATCATCAAAACCAAATCATGCGAATAATTCACCCAAAACATCGAAATCTAGTATGGCGGAATAGTCCCGCTCAAGCACATACTCAAGAATCTCTGGCCAACTGTCGTGGTCACTCATAGCATGCCTCGTCGACGATCCTGAACTCTGGCCTGCCGGTGTGCATAACATGACCACTACTAGGTCCAAGTCTTCTCGTAATTTATTCCAGAAAGGTCCTATCGAGATCTCTCCCAAATCTCGTCTCTGCCGAACTGTCCGGAAGTCATCGTCCCTTACTAGATCTGTGCTCGTTCTGGAACGGTTGCATACTCAACGCGACTCTTTCTGGAAGGTATATCCAAGTACAATGCCTCGGCATACGTATCGCATCTCTGATGTCGGCGGAGTAGAACGTCGTTTCATCTAGATCTGGTACGAACCTCTTACTTCACCTTTCTCTAATGTCGACTGCTTCGGACTCGTCTCGTCGTGGCTGCATGGACTGAGCTCCAACGGCTATCCTCGTATCGGGAGTCTCCCAAGAAATGCATCTCGCCACCTAGCATCCGAATGAAGTCGAACCATTCGATCGATTCGCCAGAACCTAATAATCCCCCAGGAGCTCAACATCTTGGGCATAGTTTAATAGTATCGAATACATACCACAGAATCGGTGGTCCAGCCGTAGAAGGGCAAACCCAAGCCTCACTAATGGCGTCGTGGAACTGCCGCAAACCTTAAGGTTCAAAGGCTTTCACACGGTCATTATGTCGAGTTAGGGTTTCATTCTTCTAGAGAGACCATAGAATTGCCTGCATGTCCTTCCGACTACTTTAAACTTGGAATAATAGATTTCTGACATTCGATCGCCTCTGTCGACTCCCAACGTCTCCGCGTGAAGTCGTCTCTAGCTGGAATCAATCTATCAGATGACCTCTCATCGGGTAGGCGAATGAACCACATGTCTCAGTCATTCATCCGTGGGTGACGAGCGACCTTCTATCATTGGCTCAATCCTCTGGTGCTGATCTTCCCGTCCGAGTAAACTCGTACAGCGATCCATCAACGCTCGTTGCGTGAAAACACAATAAAAAGACACATCTCTGCAATCGTGTGTCGCCGGAATCACGCCATGGTCAGTCCTCGTTCGTAACGAGCTCGTGCTGACACAACTCTAGCCATAGCTCTCCCTGCCCGTAATCGTGGCAGCAAAACCATAATTGGTACCGATGAGGCTAGATTAGGAATGAATATAATACTGAACAAAGAAATGTACATCCTAAGGCTTCTTAAGTGGAGTAGCGTATCGTAAGTATGCCGCGGAACATACCCACGGTACGTCACTCTACTTTAGTCACCTATTCCATCAACCAATGGTCATCCTACGCTCCGAAGGTAAAACCTAACGCCCTGATACCAACTTTGTCACGTCCCGAAAGTACGGAACATGACCGGCACTTAAACTACGTAACGTCTCGAGGCGTACGTAATCCAAGTAAGCCGAAAACCCAGAAATGCAAACCAAGAAAAGTAGTAGAGTGAAGGAAAACCAATTTAAATAAGTAGTTTTAATAGCATAAGCCGAATTATGCGGGTTTCTAAAAACATCAAAAATTTCCTGTAAATTTCGGCCGAGTCTCCTTTGTAAATACTGGCCCCCAAACGGGATACAACATAAATAGTATACGAAATCAATAAAAAGGCATCCCCAAGCGGGAGCTAGCTCTTCGTCAATCGACGGTCACAACCACACAAGCAATATAATATACAACGCCAACGGCGAGGATCAAAATTCAAAAGGAAACTTAAAACCACAAGAAAATCACAGAAATATAACGCGCGACTCTAAGGTCGAAGGAATAACATCACTGGTCTCTATCCCAAAATAAATACATGTTTGGTTGATGGAACTTCTAGATACAATAGAGTAATAATATAAAAGTTATATAATGGGGGGTACGATACAAGTAAACCCACCTACTAACAAATCACCCGAAGGAAACTATGCCCGCAAGCCGTAATGAAACCTGTACGGCAAACCTGCAAGAAACTGGGGCACAACGGGGGTGAGTTGCCAACTAGTGAATAGAAAAACATCTATGCACAGAAATCGCATAAATAACGCAACCTAGGTGAATGATCATAATATATCCTCAAATATATGAATAACATGCAGCCTATAACAATGGCTAGGGTAATATCTAACCCGAGTGTGATCTCATGTGCCCGTGTCAGTGCCTCAGGTAGCAATATATCATATGAATGAGATATGAATGCATGGAACAGAATGCATGTACTAACGAAAACTGCTTTCATAAATCAGTGAGATTTCTGTATTTTAAAAGTGAGGTACCATAAATGAAATCAGCATCAAACAGTGCCCAGCATCGACACAAAACTAGTGTCCAAATATCTCGATATATCTGTATCACAATCTCTGTACCTCAATATCTCAATCACAATATCTAGGGCCCCGTCAATCCAGACCGGCCCCTACCATCCATCTCAAGACTACGACGGTATCCTCCGGATATCCGACGCGTCGGGTAATATCACCGGTCGGTAGTGCTCCCCTGCCAGGCTCAACGTCAACAACACGATCCTCTTACCCCGGGGTACCGCACCGGGCCCACCATGTACCCGAAACGGTTCCTCCACTCCTCGAATCGGGTCTCGAAATCCATCAGCAAACTCATGGTGGACGACTCATACATCATGGGAAAACCGCACTTTTTATTTTAAAAGAGAGAAAAGGTTTATTTATGTTTTTGCGGTTTTCCTCCAAATCCAGAAAATCTCATGGAAATCCGAATCCAAAACCTCAATAACACGTAAAATAGTGAATATATGCATTAGAATCCATGAATGCGGCATAACAATGAATAACAATATGCATGAAGTAGCAGGTAATAACTACAATGTCTAAACTAACATATAAGGCAAGTACGCTAATATCATGTCTAAACTATTAGCTAACAGGCTATGTCAAGCAATAATATTTTCTAAGGTGTACGTGACATGGCAATTACCGATGAAGATGTGTGTGAGCCGGCAAGTAAGTGTACGTGGTACATACGCATCATCGGTAATGGTGCTGGTGTCCTAACAGCATGATATCAATAATGGAGTATGAAACATAATATAAGCATGCGATGCGAAGCGAACCACAATAATGGGCGGGAGCTGAATACTAGACGCAACTATAACTAATCTGCATTAATCTAATATAAGTCCTACAAATGGTGCCTTTTGAAATAACACGAATCATGGGGTTTTGAAAATAGGGGCTACGGTGTTTTTATGAAAAGATACGTCTTTTGAAATATCCGTAGGATCGCTTGGGCTGTCTTTTAAAAAACCCACGATTCGTTAGTTTTGAAATAGGTAAGAATCGAATCTAATCTAACAACTAAACTAAACTAATGGGCTAAGCTAACAAGCTGGACTACAGGTAAGGAAACCGTCTAACATCTGAGTCGATCCATATAGATACCAGTATATATATTAGTCGGTGATCCCGCCTCAATAATATCATATCCGATACCATATCTATAATCAGACATCCCAACTCAAGAGTGCGGATCAATCATCAAGATATAGCTCGTACATAAATCCGTCGTACGGCATCCCCAAATCTGGGTACGGGTCAATATCATATTCCTCACACTATTCCTCTGGTATCCTCTTTATCCAAGATCATAGTCTAGGGTACTGACCTGTGTCTAGTACAATACTAATATCCTCAATATACTCATGATCTGACTACTGATCGACAATCTCGTACAAACCGATATCGTCAGCACATATCATCATCAAGGGGTATACATCGCCCGATACGGCCTAATATCAATATCCTAGCATATCACGATCACATGTCGACCATTTTATTTATAACACTATTCACCCGTATCGCCGCCCCAAGATCCGCTATAACACCAGGACGTACCTCAAGTACGAATCCTGCCATATCACCGATATGACAACCACAAAACAAATCTCATCGACTCAGCTCAATCCCAAGTATCATCCTCAAATCCGAATGTGAGCACATAGTCCCATACCCAGGTAAACACATAACTATAAAGAATCCCATGAGCACATATAAATAGGAATGTATGCAAGTATGTATGTGTGTATGTGTAGTGCAACACTACCCTAGGGTTCGCAACACTAAAATAATCCAACACACCAATATCCATCCTAAACATCGTTATTAATCCGAAATAACATATAATAATTATTGGTGTGTATACGCATCCGTATACACCACCACGGACTGCGGGGGTGCTATACGCCATCCACCCGACTTCTCCCCGTAGATATAAATCTACTCACCTGGTCCTCGCTCGCCGGTGCCGACGTCGCCACGCACTTGCTTGTCGTCTCAAAGTCTACATGGGGTACCTACATATCATAACGCACCGTATCGCATTAAAATCCGACTCATGACCAAAACGACGCACGAATCCCACATAGGTCAAAACCTATGGTTGCTTTCACAAATCGACCCAAAAACGCTCGACGTCGGCGTGCAAACGCCAAACCATCGAGAAAGCTCCCAACACACTCATTTGTACAATTACAAGCACTAATTATAATATAAAATAGCTTAAAATTCACAAAAACCCCAATTTCACTTGAAAAGTCATTTTTCCGAAAATCTAGCAAGCACAAATCACCGTTTTAGTACAAAACTCGATGTATAAACGAATCTAGCAGCCACAATATTCACTAAATATGTTAAATAAGTCATAAAAACAATTTCCATAATTTAATCTCATTAAATTCCATAAACCCCAAAATTCTAGTTTACAAAATACCAAAATTTTAACAATTTTATAGTAAAAATGCACAAACTACAATCTAGCTTGGATTTTCATGAACTAAAGTATTAAACTACACATAAAAATGTTAATAATGCCATGAATACCCTAATTAGATTTTTATCTCCATTATTTAATCAAATTCCAAAAACCTAGTTTGCTTAAAACTTGATTTGGACAAATTAAATGCAACAATTTACATAATAGCAACTAGATTAGGTTTTTCCATGCCCTCACATGCCAAAATACACTTTGTAAACTTAAACAAGTGACAATGACCATATTTGAATTCAAACCCTAACTCATAAATTTTAAATCATGCACTTAAAACCAATTGAAAACCTATTTAAACCTAATTAAACACCTAATGAAGCTAACATGAAACAATTACAACACATTAAGCAATAGGTTAGAATTTATACCCAAATAATTTGAAGCTCCCACAAGCATACTTAGCCTCCCAAATTGAAATCTAAATCCCTAGATCCATGCTAAAGTAGCCAAGGAAAAATGGGTAGGAGGTGGATTTTGATTTTGTGGGATTTTTGTGTTGGTTTTTGGGCATTTTGTTGAATTTTTTTGATGCAAAATGAGAGAGGAAGAAAGAGGGCTATTGTGGTGCAGGAAAAACAAGTGGGCTCGGCCTAATAGGGAGGAGAAGAGAGTGTGAGGTGATTGGAGAGAGAATGTGGTCAAAAAGTCCACCTTTAATTCTATCATTCTCTTTTCTTTTCTTTTCTTTTCTTTCTTTTCTTTTCTTTGAAATTCATGTGGGCAAAATGGGTGGGGGCTGCTGAATTCAGCCAAGGGAAGAAATAAATTGGGGTGTGTGAGTGTGGGGTGATGGAAAATGATAAATACAATACCCCAAACATCCATTTACACTAAAAGATAGCCTTTTTCTTCAATAATTTCTAAACCGTTTTGGCAAACGATTTCGTTTCAAAAACCATATGATAAAATTTTTTTTAATGTGTGATGATACAAAAAATTTGTTTCAACCCATTCCAGTTTGTAATTTTCCCTAATTAAATGTATTAGTGACGGCTTAAAATAATAATAAAATAATTTTTTTTCAGAAAATTTGAAATTTCACCAGTGGCTCAATAAACACCAAATACTAGCAATTACATAGCTAGAATATGTATATTTAATTTTTTATAATAAGATATTTGTATTTTGAGTTTTTACAGAAAACCCCCTTATTTTACCGATTTTCCGAAATTTCACCGAAACGATTTTCAAAACGCTACACTATAACAGTTCGAGAAACTACTGGTAACACTTACCAGTAAATCTCAGCAACCCTGGCCAGGGATTTCCGGTTATAGCCAAATGAACACAGCGCAACATCAACTCCGTATACCGGGAGAGACGAATCCCCTCCTATCGCTCATTGCCTCCATGTGATTCGGGACTGTACCCAAAAACCACCGTTTTGCACGCCCTCTTGGAAGTGGTAAGGTGGAAATCAAAGCACAGTGGGAATCACACAAGACTCTATGACGATCTCGGGTCTACAGACTAAACTGTACCAGTGTCACCAAAGAACTGCTATCTGACGTAAGGTATAATACCATCTGGGAGTTCTCGGCGAGTCCGTCCAGTGTACCCAGTCTCTACTGAGCACCCGTATATCATCTCTAATGTCAAACACCAATGGATATGGGATCATCCATCACCTATCTGTATGGGTCGAGAAGGTATACGCTAGTCTACTCTGGTATATCGATGCCCCGTTTCGATACACCCACGACTAAGGACCTTGAAGGATGTACTTATAGACTACCATGTCCCCACTAGTATGATCTGCATCATAGTCCAGGTAGTCAAGTACACATCCTAAGGGCTTTACCAACATGTAACAGAGAGACAATCAGTGTACATGTTAAGGTAAAGAGTAACCAGATAGCATACTATCATATCGAGCAAGAAAGTCATCCCTATATTTGTCCAAGCATCCACTACAATATACATCCTATGTATAGTAATGGCCTCTAGGGCATACATATAACTAACAATCTCCCACTTGCACTAGGGCCATCTGATAGCAGTGGTTGTAGTATCTCATACTCAACCATCCCATAATAGTCTCTCTTTGGGAAAAGGCCTTTGTGAGTGGATCCGCCGTGTTATCCTCTGAGTCTACTCTCCTAACCTCGATCACCCTGGAGATCAACCATCTCCATTATCAGGTGACACTGCCTTAGAATATGTCTGGATCACTGATAGGACGTGCGTTCCTTGGCATAAGCCATAACTCCATTGTCACAAAATGGGAGGAAAGAAGTTCATCTCATGAACTAATATACATCAAGATTGCCTCCCTGGCAGCATCCTAAGTAGCGATGTATCCAGCCTTTATCATCTAGTATGCCACGGTATCTAGCTTGGAACTCTTCCAACATACCGTCCCTATACTGAGGGTTAAGACAATACCTGTGACTGACATTTAGTCGCCTTTATCACTCTGGAACCTTTCCAGTGATTCTCCCCAGGATCGATTGATACCATCTCACTACAACTAGTGAGTATCCTAACATCCAATTAGATCTATCTCATAGATCAAAACTCAGGATTTAGAAGGTATCACTTTGATCCTGTATGGAGAATCCTTGTGATAAGCGGAGATTGATCGAGCGTAGTATAGATAACTCCTTCCCTATCAAGAGAATGTCATCCACGAACTCTACGAGGATCACCACCATACTCCCTACTACCCTTTTGTATATACAAGGTTCATCTACCATTTTGATGAAGTCAAACTCTTTGACTACCACATCAAAACAGATGTTCCAACTCCGCGATGCCTGCCTTATCCTATAAAGCATCTTGCTCACCTTTCCAGTTCTACATTACAGACCTTGCCTCGAGCTTGTCCGGATTTTGCTTTTAGACATAGGCCGGTCAACCCCAAATCTTAACTAGCTTAAGACATGGGCTCTTCCCATACCATATCTTATATGGAGTGGTAGGCTGTGATCTGATTCGAACCTAATTCAATAGGTATGCAGCTTCTCAAGTGCATAACACCCAAAAAGGAAACAGGTAACTCAGTAGTACTCATCATAGAGCGCACCATATCGAATAGGGTGCAATTGCTCCGCCCCGATATACCATCGTGCTATGGTGTATACGGAGGAGTAATGCTGAGAGAGAATCTCATTCTCCTTTAGAATAGTCCAGGAATTCTATGCACAAGTATTCTCCTCCTTGATCTCATTAAAGGACATAATACTTATACCCGCTTTGGTTCTCTACTTCAAACTTATATTCTGTGAATATCTCAAAAGGTTCGGACTTGTGTTTCAACAGGAACACATGACTGAATCTTGAGAGATCATCAGAGAATGTAAAATAGTACAAAGAACCGGTCCTGGCATGTTTAGATGGGGGAACTTACATACATCAACATGTATCAATCGCAAGAGTTTACAAACTCTTTCTCTGTTTCCAGTAAACGGAGCTATGGTCATCTTATCTTTGTGACATGACTGGCAAGTTTCACAAGATGTAAATTCAAATTGATTTAAATATGCATCTATATGTAACTTCAGCTAGTCGGGTTGCATTGATATGACCTAGTCTACAATATCTTAAGAAGAATTCGTTCATTTCTAAACTCTTCCTCTTGTGTGTGTTCTGTATACTAAGAACTGTAGTTTGATTTAGAACGTCAATGCTTTTAGATAACGTGCCTAAACCGATCAACTTTTGATATAGGAAATGTTCAAAACATTATCCAACAATACAAAATTTTATCATTTCTTTACTAATAAATAGACAGATATGATTTTGTATATCAGGTTCGGTATCTAATAACATTTGTTCAGAATCAATGTATTTGGAATACTGGGTGACAGTGACCAACAGACTTGGCCGCAACACTTACACTGTTTTCTGTCTCATGAAACTTATCACCCGTTCTCAGTTCTCTACTTTTTTGTAGCCCTATGTAACTGATTACATATCTGTGATCCTGATCCGGTATCAAATACCCAGGACGTAGAGAATACAGAGAAACAGTTCTTTGTAATGAACACACCCGAAACTGATGCATCATATGCACTTTCTTCGTTTGGGCGGCATAGGAATTCTGGTATTCCCCTATTTCCTGCTCTGTCTTATAACAATTATAAGTTGGAGCGGGACCAACGTTCCCCAGCTCACTATAACAAGCGGGTTCGGTCAATACATCCGTATTATTATCTTGATTAAGGCGTGATATGGTCGCTACCTGGAGAGAGAGAAGAAAACACTCTGCGTGCGCTCTTGCAAGAATAGATTGGTTATTATTTTATCTAATCAGGATGGCTCCCACTGTTTTTTATCAAATCTTCCTTCAAACCCTAAATGGAATGTCTAGCTGGGATTAATTACACACTACAAGTTCGCCAATCTTTCAGCCAGATCAGTGTCGGTACTTTGAGGGAGGTCCCCTGTGCTTTCGTACGAACCTAATTACAGTAAACCTTGTTTTCCCAAAGGCGTAACCCCGTTGACACCTTTCTAGACACCTACTTGATCGGCTAATTGTAATGTGTAAAACTCTCCCAGGAGTAACAATTACTCGCAGTGGGTATCGGGATCCAACTATCTCATAGAAGGTATGCAATCTCATCGCAAATTTCAACACTTGAAATTCCCGATAATATTTTGCCACAAACGATCTATGACCTTGACAAGGTCAACAAACCATAGACCGTAAGTCAAGTTCAACCCGTCATTTCTTGATTGAATCAAACCCACCCGCACGACCCTTGACAAGGTCAACAAGGCCGTACGACTACCCTAACCCAATCTGCATCATATGCATAAGCAGATAAATACTGGTTAGCTACCGCACACTACGCCTTGACAAGGTCAACAAACGCAGCACGAATACTAAGCAGGACTTATCTGAAATGACGGAGGGCTACGACAGATTTTTCTGAAAACCTATTGCGTAATGAACTTGATATCGTTGTAGGATCGAATGAATTTTGAAATGGAGTGTTTTTGAGGCTTTTCTAGTTTTGCTAAAGGGGTCACGCCCGGTGAAGGGATTGTCGGCCCTTTCCTCGTCGAATGAGTTGCGGGATATATCGTATATATCGCTGTGCAAAGTAGAAACTATAGAAGAAATCAAAAGACAAACCGAGAGTTGTAGCATCTGCCAGTTATTGCTAAAGGGGTCACTCCCGGTGAAGGGATCGTCGGCCCTTTCCTCATCGAATAAGGTGCAGGATATATCATATATACCGCTGTGCAAAGCAAGAACTGTAGCTACCTGTTTTATTTTTGAAATTCGATTCCACAACATCTTAGGTTTCTTTTCTTTCATTAATCACATTAATGAAGTCCCATCATTTAAATCACTTAAACATCACAGATAAATACGACGTACACTTATGCCATCCGCATTCGCCTCGATATCCCCTCGTGCACCGTTAGGTTATGTAACTAACGGCAGAGCGGGGCAGGGCTAGCGCGGGTGTAAAACATAAGTAACGCCTATATAATATATCATATATATACTATATATAGTATCCATCACAGCATATCAAATGATCACATCACAGATATCGCAGCAGAAGATTCATATGAAACATTGGTGATACGAGGACGTCTGTGTTTTCAATACGAGCCAGTATAAAACACGGATTCCACAGTCGCGATGAATAGCCAATCCCATACCCCTAGACCCCTACGAGAGCGGCAAGCAACCCTACCAATTCTAGAGTTAGGAGACCCGGACTCGACTATTCGAGTTGGTCTTCCACTGGACTCCAGAACCCGGTTACTTGTGCCCTCCTCCTTGGGTCTTTCCTAGTGCGGAAAAGTAAATAATATACATCAACGGTGACAACTTCCGCAACCTGGAAGTGCCCTAATAAAAGAATATTACATACAAGTTTTTACATGAATGAAAATGAAGAACACTCATCTCACATAAAAAAACCCCGGCTATTCAAACACGACGATCCAATATAACATATCCAGCAACACATAACATCACATGTCATCAACGTAAGTAAATATGCCCATCCCAATTGTCGTTGACATATAGCAACGAAACCGGCGATATCACATATTACACTTACGATCGCAGAAAAGAAAGTGTAAAACTACAACAGTTGGAATCCGCAACCGGCATAGACATCGCATGCCTAACCAAATGAATTCGTTAGACATCGCATGCCTAACAATTATAAACCCCGCATTTTAGTCTCATTATCGAAAACACTTTTCAATATCTAGTCGGGCAATTCAACAAGATTCCCGGCATCCTGATCGAATGCTCGTTGCAAACTTTAGTAGACGGCCGCACCCCCGATACCGTCGACGAAGTGCACTAAGGCGGAACACCGCTGCCGCGAGCACCCGAACGGATGCTTTCGGCGATGGAGTTCTCCTACAGTCACTTGGTCGGGGCTATGGGGCATAGCTATCTATTAAGTTTACCGGCGAGTATCCGCGTACGCTACGCGATTGCGACGGACTTTTGATCGCATCAAAATTCCGTGGCAACCGATCAATTGAGACTAAAGTGCTATGTTTATAACATTCATATTAGTTATCTCATAACTACTTGTGGATTCCAATCATTGTACCACATTCCAGATAAATAGAAAATGTTAAACTTTCCGATCGAACAATTAAACACCCAAGTTTTTCCCAAACAGCTCAACACATGAAATAAGTTCAAAAACATCCATTTCATGCCTCAGTACCAACGGTCCAGCCGTAGAAGGGTCAAGCCAACGCCTCATATGTGGCACGCCGTACTGCCCCAAACCCTAAGGTTCAAAGGGCAGTTCAAGACGGTCACATAATCGAGTTAAGCTTTGTTGTCTTCTAGAGGGACCATCGCGTTACTTGCACTACTTAGAACGTCATTAAAATACGGAAAAATCCAACATTTGGAAATTTTCCGACAGGGGAAAAAGTGGGTATTTATATCCAGTCGAACTTTTTTAACATATTCTAAAATTACCCGGAAAAACACATAGACAAAATTAGACAATCCGATCGAATCTACGAACTCCCAATACAACCCAGAAAACTCAACTCTTGAGTAAATATTAAAAATTCCCATAAAATACAGCACCTCCAGAAACAAATTACTCTGCAAACCACGTGGTCTAACTCACCAGTATGGCCGCGGAACCGCCGCACAAGCAGGGATGGGGCCACGGTTCCGCGGCGCTTTGGTTGAGTTAGGGTCACGTGCTGCACAGTAACTCATAAAATTTCCTGCTGAATTTTTTTGGATATTTTTAATTTGGAAAATTCCACAGTTTTAAAAATTGGACAAAGAGGGGTACGAATTAGGGTTTCGTGTTTCGATCGGGTTTCTAACATCGTCTACACATCGCCTAAGGCTCTAGCTAGGCTCTGATACCACTGTAGGTTTCCTGGGCACGCTAATGAGGTCTCACAAGGCATCGACCATGACAAATTCAAAATTTTCCGATGCCAATTCAAAAATTTTCTATGTGCCAAAGAAGACTAAACTAGATCATTAACTAGAGGATAGGCGAAAGAATGCAAGTTAACAACTTTAACTAAAAGGAAAGTGACTACAACCTTTATAGATCCGGTCCTCCACTTCCTTGGCTCCGTGATGACGTCCCTCCGCTGCGATCATCGAATCACAGACTCTGGCGATGGTTTCGTCGGAGAAATGATCGGGCTAGGTCGTCGACTTCGATGCCGAAGATGATCTACGTCGAGGCAACTCAAGATCAAGCTCCAACTTCACCAAGTCATGAAACTTGTGAAGAAAACACCCTATACTACATGGCAAGTGGTAGAGGATGAAGAAATAGGAAGTGGGTTCACTTTGGATTTGGATTTCTCACTTGATTTCATCACTTGACCTTTTTCTAGAAAGCTTTTCTTTTCTTCACTTGAAGAAGAAGATGAAGAAGAAGAAATAGAATTATCAATTAAAATTAAATCAAGTGATGGTTATCATTTAGTAACCATGGGTGAGTGTAGAGAATAAACTAGGGTTTAGTTAAATGATTAGGTTAAGAATAAAACCAAATGGCTTAGACTTTGTCAAAGGTGCTATGAAGCTTCAGGAAGCTTCAAGTCAAAGTGAGAAAAGCCACCACCATTTAGTTTTTGTTTCTTGCCAAAATAAATGAAATAAAATAAATAATTAAGCAAAACCCCAACCATTTACCTAAACATAGTTTAAAGCATACATTCACCCAAGTTTACATGTATCATCAAACATGATACAAATTTGTGCACAAAAATATATCACATATACAATGTGCACAATCAAGTGAGAAAAACATCTTAAGTGAACCAATATTAGTTAATGTAAAGTAATATATCAAATATATAATTATACATTAAATCATTAAATCAACACTTGACTTAATGATCCGGTCATATTGCATATAACCGACTAATATCAAGTGTATCAATACTTGATTCGGTAACCCGGCTATATCATATATTACCGTCCAATGATACAAATCGTGAGAATAGAATACAGTATCACATACTGGTATTATTCTCGGTTCCGCACATATCTCATATACGCTCCTATTTCGTTTCGCTTGAGCCAGGAAACCTCTGTGTAGGACTCTAAAGACTCGTCAATACGCCGGCAGCAGGTGATGATCATATCAAACACCCACAGGCCGCAAGCGGTCTGCTAAACGTAACGGCCACCCGGGTATTGAGCGATCAGTAGATCAACGAGCAAGCCCGCTCACACTCCTGTGAATCCAACCAGCAACACTTACCGTACAGTCCGGTCTCGTCGTCTGATATGTCGCCTATCTCGCCTAGGGTGGTAAACGTCAGACCCCAATAGCTCGATAAGTCGTGTCGATATGAGGTCTATAACAGTTCGAGATACTAATATTAACACTTACCAGTAATTCTCAGTAACCCTGGCCAGGGATTTCCGGTTATAGCCAATCGAACACAGCGCAACATCAACTCCGTATACCGGGAGAGACGAATCCCCTCCTATCGCTCATTGCCTCCATGTGATTCAGGACTGTACCCAAAAACCACAGTTTTGCACGCCCTCTTGGACGTGGTAAGGTGGAAATCAAAGCACAGTGGGAATCACACAAGACTCTATGACGATCTCGGGTCTACAGACTAACCTGTAATGGTGGCACCAAAGAACTGCCATCTGACGTAAGGTATAATACCATCTGGGAGTTCTCGGCGAGTCCGTCCAGTGTACCCAGTCTCTACTGAGCACTCGTATATCATCTCTGATGTCAAACACCAATGGATATGGGATCATCCATCGCCCATTTGTATGGGTCGAGAAGGTATACGCTAGTCTACTCTGGTATATCGATGCCCCGTCTCGATACACCCACGACTAGGGACCTTGAAGGATGTACTTATAGACCACCATGTCCCCACTAGTATGATCCGCATCATAGTCCAGGTAGTTAAGTACACATCCTAAGGGCTTTACCAACATGTAACAGAGAGACAATCAGTGTACACGTTAAGGTAAAGAGTAACCAGATAGCATACTATCATATCGAGCAAGAAAGTCATCCCTATATATGTCCAAGCATCCACTACAATATACATCCTATGTATAGTAATGGCCTCTAGGGCATACATATAACTAACATCAACGACAATTGGGATGGGCATATTTACTTACGTTTATGACATGTGATGTTATGTGTTGCTGGATATGTTATATTGGATCGTCGTGTTTGAATAGCCGGGGTTTTTTATGTGAGATGAGTGTTTTTCATTTTCATTCATGTAAAAACTTGTATGTAATATTCTTTTATTGGGGCACTTCCAGGTTGCGGAAGATATCACCTTTTGTATATTATTTACTTTTCCGCACTAGGATAGACCCAAGGAGGATGGCACAAGTAACCGGGTTTTGGAGTCCAGTGGGAGATCAACTCGAGGAGTCGAGTCCGGGTCTCCTAACTCTAGAATTGGTAGGGTTGCTTGCCGCTCTCGTAGGGGTCTAAGGGTGTGGGTTTGGCTATTCATCGCGACCGTGGAATCCGTGTTTTATACTGGCTCATATTGAAAACACGGACGTCCTAGTATATCCAATGTTTCATATGATTCTTCTGCTGCGAAATATGTGATGTGATCATGTGATGTTCTGTGATAGATACAATATGTAGTATATATGATATATTATATAGACGTTACTTATGTTTTACACCCACGCTAGCCATGCCCCGCTCTGCCGTTAGTTACCTAACCTAACGGTGCACGAGGGGACATCGAGGCGAATGCGGATGGCATAAGTGTACGTCGTATTTATCTGTGATGTTTAGGTAACTTAAATGATGGGACTTCATTAATGTGATTAATGAAAGAAAAAGAAACCTAAATGATGTTGTGGAATCGAATTTTCAAAAACAGGTAGCTACAGTTCTTGCTTTGCATCGTGGTGTTCCTTGTAGAACAACCTGCACCTTATTCGATGAGGAAAGAGCCGAGATCCCTTCGCTGGGAGTGACCCCTTTAGCAATAACTGGCAGATACTACAACACTCGGTTTGTCTTTTGATTGATTCAATAGTTCTTGCTTTGCATAGTGGTATATATGATATATCTTGCACCTTATTCGATGAGGAAAGGGCTGACGATCCCTTCACCGGGAGTGACCCCTTTAGCAAAACTAGAAAAGCCTAAAAAACACTCCATTTCAAAATCATTTGATTCTACAACGTTATCAAGTTCATTACGCAATAGGTTTTCAGAGAAACCTGTCGTAGCCCTTCATCATTTCAGATAAGTAGTAGCTAGTATTCGTGCTGCGTTTGTTGGCCCTTATCAAGGCGTAGTGTGCGGTAGCTAACTAGTGCTTATCTGCTTATGCATATGATGCAGATTGGGTTAGGGTAGTCGTACGCCCTTGTTGGCCTATGTCAAGGGTCGTGCGGGTGGGTTTAATTCAATCAAGAAATGACGGGTTGAACTTGACTTGCATCCTATGGTTTGTTGGCCTTTGTCAAGGTCATAGGAGGTTAGGGGCAAAATTATCGGGATTTTCAAGTGTTGAAATTTGCAATGAGATTGCATACCTTCTACGAGATAGTTGGATCCCGATACCCGCTGCGAGTAAGAGTTACTCCTGGGAAAGTTTTACACATTACAATTAGCCGATCAAGTAGGTGTCTAGAAAGGTGTCAACGGGGTTACGCCTCTGGGAAAACGAGGTTTACATTAATTAGGTTCGTGCGAAAGCACGGGGGACCTCCCTCAAAGTACCGACACTGGCCTGGCTGAAAAATTGGCGAACTTGTAGCGTGTAATTAATCCCGGCTAGTCTTTCCTTTTAGGGTTTGAAGGAAGATTTGATAAAAACAGTGGGAGCCATCCTGATTAGATAAAATATATAACCAATCTAATCTTGCAAGAGCATACGCTGAGTGTTTCCTTCTCTCTCTCCCTAGGTAGCGACCATATCACTCCTTAATCAAGATAATAATACGGATGTATTGACCGAACCCGCTTGTTATACTGAGTTGGGGAACGTTGGTCCCGCTCCAATTTATAAATGTTATAAGACCGAGCAGGAAATTTGGGAATACCAGATTTCTCATGCCGCCCATACGAAGAAAGTGCATACTGATGCATCATCTTCGGGTGTGTTCATTACAGAAAACTGTTTCTCAGTATCCTTTACGTCCTGGGTATGAGATACCGGATCAGGATCCCGTATATGTAATCTGTTACATGGGCTACAGAAAGGTAGAGAACTGAGAACGGGTGATAAGTTTCATGAGACAGAAAACGGTGCAAGTGTTGCAGCCAAGTCTGTTGGTCACTATCACCCAGTATTACCAGAATACATTGATTCTGAACAAATCTCATTAGATACCGAACCTGATATACAACATCATATCATTCTCTTTAATTAATAAAGATAGGATATAATTTTGTATTGTTGGATTATGTTTTGAACATTTCCTATATCAAAAGTTGATCGGTTCAGGCACGTTATCTAAAAGCATTGATGTTCTAAATCGAACTACAAGTTCTTAGTATACAGAACACACACAAGAGGAAGAGTTCAGAAATGAACGAATTCTTCTTGAGGTATTGTTGACTAGGTCATATCAATGCGACCCGACTAGCTGAAGTTACATATAGATGCATATTTAAATCGGTTTAAATTTACATCTTCTGAAACTTGTCGGTCATGTCACAGAGATAAGATGACCATAGCTCTGTTTATTGGAAACAGAGAAAGAGTTAGTGAACTCTTGGGATAATACATGTTGATGTATGAAGGTCCCCTGTCTACACATGCCAAGACCTGTTCTTTGTACTTCATTACATTCTCTGATGATCTCTCAAGATTCAAACATATATTCCTGTTGAAACATAAGTCTGAACCTTTTGAGATATTCACAGAATATAAGTTGGAAGTAGAGAACCAAAACGGGAATAAGTATTATGTCCTTTGATGAGATCAGCGAGGAGAATACTTGAGCACGGGATTCCTGGACTATTCTAAAGGAGAATGAGATTCTCTCTCAGCATTACTCCTTCATATACACCATAGCACGATGGTATATCGGGGCGGAGCAATCACAACCTATATGATAAGGTGTGCTCTATAATGAGTACTACTGAGTTACCTATTTCCTTTTGGGAGTTATGCACTTATGAAGTTGCATACCTATTGAACCGGGTTATGATCAAATCAGTTGCCTACCACTTCATATGAGATATGGAAAGGGAAGAGCCCATCTCTTAAGTCAGTTAAGATTTGGGTTTGTCCGGCCTATGTCTAAAAGCAAAATCCGGACAAGCTCGAGGCAATGTCTGATCTGTGGAAGTTTGTTGGATATCCTAAGCATTATCAAGGGAATATCTTCTACCAAACCGAGGAACAAAAATGTTTTGTTTCTCGACATGCCACCTTTGTGAAAGGGAATTTCTTGTGAAGAAATTAGTGGACATGAGGTAGAACTGGAAGCAGTTCCAGCTATACAAACTACAGCTGATGATTTGGTAGAACCAAAGGATTCAATAGCAACCAACGAACCTCAGCCTCTCCGCGGATCTAGTAGGGTTCCTCACCCACCTAAGAGATACTTTGGTTTCTCTATGACAGTGGGAGCGAGGATTGCATCATGAGATGATGACCCAACTAGTTTCGAGCTGGCCATCAGGAGTAAGACTCCGTAAGAATGGCTGGATGCTTATCGATCTGAGATGGAATCCTTATACACCAACAAAGTATGGACTTTGGTTGCTTTTTCTGAAGGGTTAAATCCCCATCAGGAGCAAGTATATCTTGAGAAGATTACTTGGTGTACATAGAAAAGTTGAGACTTTCAAAGCTAGACTTGTTAAAGGTTTGCAGCATTGAGCAGGTATGGATTATGTTGAAACCTTTCCTAAGTACCTATGCTTAAGTCCATCCAGATCCTACTTGCCACGGCTACATACCATGACTACGATATCTGGCGGTTGGGTGTCATGACTGCTTTTCTAAGTGATATTTTAGAAGAGAGAGTCTGTAAGTACACAGTCAGAGGGCTTCGTAGACAATGGGAGCAGCGGAAACGTGTGCAAGATGTTTTATGTGATAAAGCAGGCATCGCGGAGTTGGAACTTCTATTTTGATGTGTTAGTCGAAGAGTTTGACATCATCAAAATGGTAGATGAACCTTGTATATACAAAAAGGTAGTAGGGAGTATGGTGGAGATCCTTATAGAGTACATGGATGACATACTCTTGATAGGGAAGGAGTTTCCTATGCTGCGCTCAGTCAATCTCCGCTTATCACAAGGATTATCTATATAGGATCAAAGTGATACCTTCTGAATCCTGAGTTATGATCTATGAGATAGATCTAATTGGATGTTAGGATTCTCACTAGCTGAAGTGGGTTGGTATCAATTGATCCTGGGGAGAATCACTGGAAAGTCCAGGGTGATAAGGATGACTGAATGTCAGTCGCAGGCATTGTCTTTACCCTCAGTAAAGGGACGGTATGTTAGAAGAGTTCCAAGCTAGATACCGTGGCATACAAGACGATAAAGGCAAGATACATCATTACCAAAGATGCTACCAAAGAGGCAGTCTGGGTGTATATTAGTTCATGAGATTAACTTCGTTCCTACAATTGTGTGACAATGGAGTTATGGCTTATGCCTAGGAACGCCCGTCCCATCCGAGATCCAGACATATTCTGAGGCAGTGTCACCTGATCATGGAGATGGTTGATCTCCAGGGGATCGAGTTCAGGAGAGTAGACTCAGAGGACAACACGGCGGATCCACCCACAAAGGCCTTTTCCCAGAGAGAGACTTTTTATGGGATGGTTGTGTATGAGATACTACAACCACTGTTATCAGATGGCCCTAGTGCAAGTGGGAGATTGTTAGTTATGTGTATGCCCTAGAGGCCATTACTATACATCTGATGTATATTGTAGTGTATGCTTGGACATATATAGGGAGGACTTTCTTGCTCGACATGATAGTATGCTATCTGGTTACTTTTTACCTTAATGTGTTTACTGATTGTCTCTCTGTTACATATTGGTAAAGCCCTTAGGATATGTACTTGACTACCTGGATTATGATGCGGATCATACTAGTGGGGACATGGTAGTCCATAAGTACATCCTTCAAGGTCCCTAGTCGTGGGTGTATCGAGACGGGGCATCGATATACCAGAGTAGACTAGCGTATGCATTCTCGACCCATACAGATGGGCGATGGATGATCCCACATCCATTAGTGTTTGACATCAGAGATGATATATGGGTGCTCAGTGGAGACTGGGTACACTGGACGGACTCGCCGAGAACTCCCAGATGGTATTATACCTTACGTCAGATGGCAGTTCTCTGGTAACACTGGTACAGGTTAGTCTGTAGACCCGAGATCGTCATAGAGTCTTGTGTGATTCCCAATGTGCTTTGATTTCCACCTTACCACGTCCAAGAGGGCGTGCAAAACGGTGGTTTTTGGGTACAGTCCCGAGTCACATGGAGGCAATGAGCGATAGGAGGGGTTTCATCTCTCCCTGTATTGGGGGCTGATGTTGCGCTATGCTCCATTGGCCATAACAGGGAAGTCCCTGGCCGGGGCTGGTATAGAGATATACTGGTAAGTGTTACCAGTAGTTTCTCGACCCGTTATGCGCCTCATATCAGCATGACTTATCGGTTATTGGGGTCTGATGTTTACCACCCCTAGAACTGATATGCGACATATCAGACGAGGAGACTGGACTGTACGGTAGTGTCACTGTCAGGCTTTTGCAGGAGTTGGAGCGGGCTTGCTTGCTGATCTTCTGATCGCTCAATACCCGGGTAGCCGTTACGTCCAGCTAGTACTGCTGACGGCTTGTGGGTGCTTGATATGATCATCATCTACTGCCGGCGTATTGACGAGTCTTTAGAGTCCTATATAGAGGTTGTACTGGCTCAGGCAAAACGAGATAGGAGCGCATATGTGATATGTGCGGGACCAAGAATAATGCGTGTATGTGATACCGTATTCTATTCTCGCGATGTTTGTATCAATTGGTTGTATGCGATATAACCTAGTTATCGAATCAAGGATTGATTCGATAAGTCGATACATTAATATTAGTCGGTTATATGCGATATGACCGAATCCTTAAATCAAGTGTTGATTTAATGATTTAATGTATAATTATATATTTGATATATTATTTTACATTAACTAGTATTGGTTCACGTTAGGGTTTTTCTCACATGAGCACAACTTTAATGTATATATACGATATGTATTAAAATTGTGTTTTCATTTTGTATCATGTTTGATGATACACTTGTCATGGGTGTATGAGACATACACCATTATGTATATATTGATATGGTTTTAATATTCAAAGTAAATACAAAATTAGTGAGTATTTGTTCATAACCATGAAGCTTCTTGAAGCTTATGGTGCTTTGACTAAAGTCCACTAGTTTTGTTTTACTTAGGATTTTATAAACCTAACCACTATAACTCATCATGGTTGTGTCTCTACATGAGTTATGTATATGATACTTACGTACCATGGTTACCACTCTCTCTCTTGATGATTATCCATTCTCATTTGAGCTCATCTTCTTCCTCCTTGATTTTTCATTCTAGGGTTTGAAAAAGAGAGAGATTCAATGTGAGAAAATAAATTCTAAAGTGTACCCATTTCCCATCTCACCATCCTCTACTAGACTAGCACTTTAGTTTAGGGTGTTTGCTTCACTAATTCTTTGATTAGTGAGGTAGAAGCTTGCGTCCGTATTCCCTCGACATAGATCATCTTCGGTATCGAAGACTTCAAGCGATCCCGTTGCAATTTCTCAAGGAGCCGTCCGAGAGTCCAGGAGTTGGATGATCGCAGCGAAGGGACGTCGTCACGAAGCTTTAGAAGTGGAGGACCGGATCTACAAAGGTTGTAGTCCCTTTCCTTTAGAGTAAAGTGTTTAGCTTGCATTGTTTTCGCCTAATCTCTAGTTAACGATCTAGCTTAGGGTTGTTCGGCACCTAAAAATTTTAATCCGGCATGGTCGATGCCTTGTAGAGCCTTGTTAGTGTGCCTAGTAACCCTACACAATCATCATATCTATGCCTCGTACGGTAAAATCCATCGTACGGCATCCCAATATCGTGGTACAGGTCAAGCATCACCTACGTGTCTCATCATTCGTATAATATCATCATCAACACATGTCAAGATCAAGATGCTATACTATAATCGCATACATCAATCATATATCATTGCCAGCATAAATATACATCGTTAGTTTGTCCTCCGAAATATCATGTCATATGTATCATATTATGATTAGGTCACACTTATATCATATCGTAATCAGGTCACATCTATATGATATCGTAATCAAGTCACACATATATCATATCAGAATTTTAGGCACAGCTTATGGTCCGGGTTCTATTTTAGAGTCCCATGTACTTCAATATCATCACCACCCTTTATTATTTATGTATACCTATTCATTATCTCATTTCCTAATGATCCGCTAACTTCATAACATGACCGTATAACCAAGAATCACGGCATCAAGCCCAGTTATATTGTTTCATCCCCGTGTATTATATCACATCCTTGTATCACATATACGTATTGTGTGTATATATATACCTACACCTAGTCCTATATATATATACACATACACGTATACACCACGTCGAGTTTCAGTGTGTGCGTGTGCGTGTATCTACCCGAAACCTATGAATCTCCTCCATGATATTCATCCTTGGGTAAGGTCTTCCTAAATCAATCTAGTCCAACCTAAGGTCACTACTAGGGTCCTACTCACCGAAATTCTAAGGTCACGTCTGGCTTCCTAAAGACAATAAGTACTTATTCCTATTCTACGTTTGCGGGGGTGCTAAACGCCATCCACCCGACTTCCCTCCGTAGATATACATCTACTCACCTGGTGCTTGTCTGCCGAAGACGGTGTCTCCATCCTCTTCTTCATCGCCCGCAGTCCACATGAGGGGTACCTATACACAAACATATGTAGTATTGTAAACTGAATCACGGACAACATCAAAATGCCGCACGAAACGCGCATAGGTTAAAACCTATGACCCGCTCATGCAAAAGAACAAAATATCGCTCGATATCGGCGTACAAACTCCGATTAATCGAGATAAACATCAACAAATAACTCATAGTTTTAAAACTCATTACTTATAATATAAACATGATTTAATTCATCGAAACCCTAAAATCGATCAAATCGCCCGATTTCGTAAAACCCGAAAATGCCAATTTACCGTTTTACTTCAAAACATGATGTTTAAATGAAACTAATGGTCGTAATACATATTAAATAGCATAACTAGATTATTCAAACCACTACTATATTTTTTTACACCTTAATTTGTATTAAATTGAAATTCTAGTTTGTAAACATGCCCGATTTCGGTATTTTTAAGCAAAATTTCACAATGTCACAACTAAACATGATTTTACATGAATTTACTTACTAAACTACAATTCATGATGATAATAGTATAATGAAACCATAAATTATATTTAACTCTCATTTATTTAAGAATTCCCAAAAACTAGTTAGCAAAAATAGCATTTTTATTAGTATTTTTCAATTATCAAAAGAAACTAGTAACCAAATTAAGCTTTTCATTCCACTAACAAGTTAATATCCTCTTTAAAACCACAATCTAGTGTTTCAAAAATTAATTGGAATTTTATCTCACCAATATATACAACTTATAGAAATCTATTTTGCAAAAAATGGTTTAATTTAAACAATTTTGGATAACAATTTACAATACATCATCCATACAAGATTTTCCACTTCTAAAAATGTTAAACTACAAAATATAACCCTACTTAATTAGTAAAAACCATAACTTGATTTTTCAAACCCTAACTTGAATTTTTAAAATTTGTAGATAGAAATTATTTATTAAATCTAATTATGCTTAAATGAAACATCTAATAACAATAAATCAAAAGAATAAGATTTATACCTCCACAACAAGAAATCCAAACATGAAAATAAGCCTCCAAAATGAATGCTTTCCATCTCCAAAATCCATGTAAAGATGAGCAAAGAATAGAGGGTAGGAATTTATTAGGATTTTGTGGATTTTTTATTGAATTTTTGATGAATTTTGATGATTTTTAATGCAAAATTGATGGGGGAAAAATTTTGGGGCTGCCCATGGAGGTGAGGCCGGCCATGAGGTGAGGAAAAGAGAGGAGAGTGATAAAAGGTGAAGAAAAGTGTAGAAGGTTTCAAGAAAATATCATTCCATTAAGTCTTTTCATGAATTTATTTAAAAATTCTTTATTTTCTTCACTCCATTTGACCTAGAATGGTCTAGAACCATTATAAAATTTTGAAAATAAATTTTTCATGAAACACACTTGATTCTAAGATACAATGGTTCATTTTTGCAAATTAAACCCATTCGAATTTGTAATTTACACTAATTTAGTGTATAAATAGAGCTTATGTTAATATTTAAAATAATTAATTTAGGAAAAATATTTAATTAAACTAAAAATTTATAAGTGGCTAAATAAACATCATTTACTAATAATAACATAATTAAAATATGTATTTTTAAATTTATAGTGAAGTATAATTACGGTTTAGTTTTATGAAAACTACGTTTTGCTTTACCGAAAATCATAAAATTCACTTAAAGAATTTTATTTATTTATTTATTTATTTTAAAATGTTACAAGACCTATACCGGTAGGACAGTCTTACTCGAGATGATAGTATGATATCTGGTCTGTCTTTATCATCGTGTACATGTTTCAGGTGACATTACAGATCACTATTACATGTTGATAGAGCCCATATAGGATTCTTCCTTGACTACCAACAGTATGATGGCGATCATATACGTGGGAGATTGGTGGTCTATGACCACATCCTTAAAATGTCCCTAGTCGTGGGAGTTTTGAGACTGGGCATCGATACTCCAATAGCATACTAGTGTATACGGATCGAGACCGCGACGAGGGGAGGTGGCCGGTCTCACAAGCCATTGGTGTTAGTTGGTTCACCTAAAATGTATACAGGTGCTCATTGGGTTATGAGTACACCAGACGGAGTAGCCGGGAACATGCTAGTGGTATTATACATATTGTCAGATAGCAGTTCCCTAGTGACATGTGTACAGGTTAGTCTATCAACCTGAGATCATCATTTGTCTCATGTGAGTTCCCATTGTGCTTTGATTACTACCCTAACACGGCTCAAAGGAGTCGTCGAAACAGGTTTTAGTTGGTTACAGTCCCGAGCCACATGGAGGCGGTAAGCGGATCGTCAGGGGATTCGTCTCTCCCGGTATTGGGGGTTGATGTCGTGTTGTGCATGGGTGGCCATTGTTGGCTATAGTGCCCTCAAGTCAATTATTGAATCACAGGCATGTGATTGCAATGATTGGGGGAGGACCTATACTGGTAGAACAGTCTTACTCGAGATGATAGTATGCTATCTGGTTTGTCTTTATCATCGTGTGCATGCTTCAGGTGACACTACATATCACTATTACATGTTGATAGAGCCCATAGAATTCTTGCTTGACTGCCTATAGTATGATGGCGATCATATACATAGGTGCTGGATGGTCTATAGGCACATCCTTAAATATCCCTAGTCGTTGGAGTTTCGAGACTGGGCATCGATACTCCAGAGTAGACTAGTGTATACTGATCGAGACCCCGACGAAGGGCGGTGGCCGGTCTCACAAGCCATTGGTGTTAGTGTCACGACTCGAAAAGATTAGCTCGTGACCGGCACTTAAATCACGCTACGTCTAAAGGCGTAACGTAATTCAAGTAAACCGAAACCTAGAAATCTAAACCTTTTTAAGAAAATAAAAAATGTGAAGTTTTGAAAATAAGGTATGATGAAATCAAAAGTTCTCCTAAATCCGTAAACAATGGGACATAAAAATGCAAGTGGATTTACTAGTTGAAAAAAAACATGTTTCGTCTTTTAAAAATTTGGACAGCACCACCTTTGTATTTTTTGATCCAAACCACAATACATGATAAAATAAAGGCATCCCCAAGCAGGAGCTAGCTCTTCGCCAATCGGCGGATCCACAACCATGCAAAGCATAAATATAAGTATACGACTCCCAACAACGAAGTTCACCACAAAAGATAAAGAAATGAGCAAGACAACAAACCACAAGTAGCGGAATACCCCCTCGCTTTAAGTCTCGCAACCACAAGGCTCACTAAGTCTCAATACTTATACAAATACTAGTTTGATTGATGGAGTTGGCAAGATACAATATGAAATAAAATACAAGAGAGGGTACGATACAAATGTCCCGCCTACCAAGAAAATCACCCAAATGTAGATATGTGCCAACGATGTCGCTACTGATCTGTGCGGTCAACCTGCAAGAACTGTGGCACAACGGGGGTGAGTTGCCAACTCGTGAGTAGAAAAACATCAACAGGTAGAAATCGAATAAAATAACGATATCCTAGGTCAACTATATCATAAAGGTAATACTATGATATCTAGGGTGACCGTATCTACATCTGTGCCATCAAAATAATCAATTCTATATGCAAAAGGATATCATCCGACCATATAATCAATCTATGTACGCATGTGGATCTCGTCCATGTGTCAACCAATGACACAATAACATCATGGATGTAAATATCATAAAAGCATGTGCATGGAAGTATGAGGATATAAATCAACGTGTGTCTCTCGCGACACATAAAAATCATGGAACCTGAGTGTCCAGCATCGACACTCGAAACATCATGAAACCCGTGTCCGGCATCGACAAGTAAATCCTCATATCTCGGGCTCGTCAGTCAGGATCGGCCCTCGGGCTCCGTCTGCAGGATCGGCCCGCGGGCTCCGGCAAAACGGGTCGGCCCATATCAATCTCTCGACTCCGGTCGGTATCCTCCGGATAACCGTCAGGTCCAACCAATCACTGGTAGGTAGTAGTCCCTCTGCCAGGCTCATCGTCAACTGCACAACAATCCGTTTTCGTCCCGGGTACCATACCGGGTCCACCATGTTCCCATAATCGGCCTCATTCATCTTCTCGAATCGGGTATCACTGTCACAAGTCTCAGAACCGAGAAAACGCATGGTGGACGCACTGAAATATCATATCAAGAGAAACCGGGTTTTAAAAACAATACATACTTTCTTTTTAAAATGACCACGGTTCTAAAATCCAGAAATCTTATGAAAACAGCATATCTCAATGCGTATAATCGTAAAGCATGATGTATGCGACATATAACAGAAATGTAAGCATATCCGTATATCATGCAACATGGAACAGTAATATGCACATATCGAGGGAAACCGCTCTTTTAAATGAATCCAGTTTTCAAAATATATCCTGCGGTTCCCAAACTCTCCAAAGTCCAATGCAACATCGTATAAAGGTGTATATGTACAATAGCAAGTAATTCATGAAAGGAGTCATATCATGATGCAGCAATTCTACTGTGTCGTGACATGGCAATTATCGATGATGAAGTGTGTGAGCCGGCAAATCTGTGTAAGTGCAACATACGCATCATCGATAATGGTGTAAGTGTACTAGCACAGGTATATGCAACGCAATGAGAATAACATGAATGCAGCATAAGGTAAATCATCAGCTAAAAGCTATAAGGTATACATCTCTATCACATATCTGAGTCGGTGAATCTAACAATCATCCAGCCTCACAACATCACGTACAGTATAATCCATCGTACGACATCCTCTAGTCAAGGGTATGGATCAATCATCAAGTCAAGTCATCACGTACGGAAAATCATCGTACGGCGGCATTAAACCATTAGGGATCCTATCAACCTATACGACAATGAGGGTACGGACCTAACGTCTCGTACGATATATCACTCTTGATTCACAACATTTATATATATCTATATACCTATATCCCCGGGTCACATCCATAACAATCTCATATCAGGGGATCGGCAAAGATATCAATCATCTCAAATCGACTCGCATCCGTATACAGACATATCAATCAAGTCATCATATCACATCGTATATTCCTTTCATCGCATTTATATCCCACATCAAGTCAATTTTATATATACATTCTACACTATACATCAAATGTCATGTTATTCTAAAACTCATACTTATTCAAGGGTAACTACATATCCATAAGTCGTGATTCACATTCGCTTTTCCTATCCCTAAAGCTTTCATCTCATATCCCAATATATATATTCAATCATTCACATCATCTCTAACTATCTTTTTAACCCTGTCCATGGTTTTCTACTCTAGGTTTCCCTAACCATATTCTATAAATCGGTTTCCACCAAAACTTTGCGGGGGTGCTATACGCCATCCACCCGACTTCCCCCGTAGATATAGATCTACTCACCTTGATCCTTGCTTTCCGAAGTCGATGACGTCACACTCCGTCGTCTCGGAATCCATGCGAAGGTACCTGCAATAATACACAATCGCAATTGCTATTAAAATCGAATCCGGAAAACCGATACGGCACACGGATCACCTATTGGTTAGAACCTATAGCCCGCGCATGCAAAACCAAGCAATTATCCCTTTTCGTTGATGTACAAACATCTAACAACCAAATATAAATCTAAATATCAAAACCTAGAAATCAAAATATAGAAAACATATCCAAAAATCACATCAAAGTGCTCCCAGATTTTGACTCAGGTCAAATGGGGATAAAAAAAACAGTGCTAGGGTGTTATATAGGAGATATATGAGCTACAAAAGCAAACTAGGCAGCAGACACCACCAAGTGGCCGGCCACATCACAAAAAATTCCGGCCTGCTCGGCCCTGAGGGCTCCGTTAGGGTTCGTCTTCGTACGGTGGTCTCCTAGTGTCTTAAATATGTCCCTGGTATTGTTTTCTTAACTCATAAACTTCCCGGGTCATCCCAGATTCCCTGTAGGCATGCTAAATGTCACAAAACCGATACGGGTAATTTCCTAAGTCCGTGTTCTGGTTTCTATACTCAATTCTAGGTCTAGAATTTGACCTCTAGGGTCTTGTACACCCTCACTACAGCTCACAAGTCCACAAGTCACCCAAACACTCTCTTGAATTTTCCAATTTCACAAACCCACACCTTAAACCAATTCTAAACTAATTAAAATGCTTAGAAAACATAAACTAAATTAAATGGAAAGGATTATACCCCATGGATGAAACTCAAGAGAAACCCTACTTCACAAAGTCATCAAAATCCAATTTTCCTTGGTTCAATGTGTTGAGGATGAGGTTGTGCATGTTTTTAATGAAATGGGTATGAGGTTTTGGTGATTATTTTGAGATGGGTCATGAGGGTAGAAGATGGAGCTTGAAGATGAAGAAGGAGTTGAAAAATGGTGGGGGGGGGGGAATGAATATGGAAGCCCTCTCCCTCTCTCTCTTTCTCACTCTCATTCTCTCTCATGCCATGCTATGCCTCATGAGTGTGTCCCCTCTCTCTCTCCTCAAGTCATCATGCCACCATTTTCCTTTTCTTTTTTTTCTCTTTTCTTCTCACAAACAAAAGCAAATATCATAAGTGCAAATGAAGCAACATGTAACATGTCATGGTGCACTAGCTATGGAAAACTGTAGAAACACGGATTTTGGCTTAATCACGATTAGCAGTGCACTAATCGGGTTAAATATTTAACTTGCATATAATTAATTATAAAAATGCAAAATCCAATAAATATATATTTAAATGAATAATTCATTTTAATCTCCAATTATTTCATAAATATTGGTATATATTTATACCTATTTTCGAAAACCCCAATTTCGCAAATCTGGCAGTTTTCGGGAAATATATTATTTTAATATTAAATTCCAAAAATAATATATTATATTTTCTGAAATGTTACAATCTTCCTCCCTTAAATAAATTCGGTCCCCGAATTTAAATTTAAACCCCCAAATACCAAAACATTTCAATAATCAACTCAAATCAACGGGGCTCCGAAATCACGGAAGATACGGAAATAACATCGCGCATCGCGTGCGCCTAAAAAGGAGTATAAAACTCAAAATCGAACTCTGTCAAGCGTCACGCAAATCGTCGGATTTGCACGCATATCATCGGAGTGACAAGGGCGATATAGATCTCGAGATGGACTACTGAAATCCAATATACACTAGTCAGATACTGTAATACGTGTATAGTACGCATCGTTGGAAAAACCTTCAAAAACTGATCAAAACACATGCAAAATCTTTCCTAAATTGCCGGGTGATGCGTAACTCACGGCACAAGTGACGGACGCTCATTTGTAAAGTAATAAACATAAGTTCATATAGATTTTGCTAAAATATACGCTCCGCCCTTTTTAAAATATCCCAAAAGGTTTCCTTTGTAAACGTTCGTGTCGCTCGCGGACATATAGGAAATAGCGAGACTATAGCTCCTTTTGAAAACCTTTTGTTAACCTTTAATGCATGCAAAGTACTCAGGTACTGTCCTCAGATCAGTCCTGTTTGACTACTACACAATATAGTGCTCAACATGAGAACAAAGTGCTCAAAAACTAAATCAGCCTCGAAAGGCGTATGCAACAATCACGTGCGTCCGGTGTGCATGGAAATCAAATCCAAATACAGGTGCCACAATATGCACAAAAGAAAAACTAAGTGCAACAGGTGTGCACGAAAGCATCTGTCCAGTGCAATGGGTGTGCACGACTACAACATCTGGTACATCTATTGTGCACGAAAATCTTAATCCAGCGCAACTAACATGCACGAATGAAAATCGAAATCAAGTGCATCCCATATGCACGCAATCTGACAACACAAATGCTCAAAGACATAAATCGGGTGCAACCAAGGCACGGAGTATAAATCTAATCCAACCAATGCATGAAAAACCCATCAATAACTCAAATGCGTATAAAAACAACACTGAGTGTACCAAGGTGTATAAAATCATAAACGTGTGCAACTGCGTGCACAAGACACGTATCAATGCACTGCAAGCACATGTGAGCTATACCGAGTGCAAAAATCAAATCAAGTGCGTACCACATGCACAAAATCAAATCAACTGTATGAAATCCACGAAATCATAAACATGTGCAGCCAAGGCACAAAATCAATATCAAGTACAATAGATATGCACAAATCATAAACCAACACAACAGTGTGTAAAATGTATGTCAAGTGCAATAAATACGCACAAAATGTAAATACCCAATAGGTGCAGCCATGGTGCACGAAGACAATATCATGAAACTCAATCATCAAAACTCAAATCCAAGCGATATAAACGTGATACTCGAATCACAAACACAAATTGCAAAAAATGACACAGAGGTACACCTCCTACAATGTCGAAAAATAGCGGTGCGCCCGAAACTGGCAGAGCAAGAACATCCGCTTGCCTCCTGCTCGCGGTCTGGCGTCCTTTGTCTCTGGGTCCTCATTTCTCTGTGGATTACCAATCTCGCAATCCATCGGCTCAACGGCCCGGTCCGGTGTACTAACGGAAATGATCCGCTCTAGTAACCCTTTGGTCAACTCTCGGTCAATTAGCATGACCACTCGCAAAGCAGCATGTCGCTGGCGTCGGCCTCTGGCCCTCTGAATACTCGTGAAACATCTGATCCTCGGTGCAACTCTCATCGCAGCAGTGTCCTGGAAGGAACCTGCTCAAGGTCTCTTCCGATCTCGTCTATGACGAACTATATGGAGGCTGGCACTCTTACATAATCTTTTCTCACTTTCTGGACATCTGCGTTCTCAGCACAGCAATTCCTCGGAAACTGGCCGTATCCCAATGCCTCTGTATACATATCGGATCTCTAATCTCGACGAGGAGTAACAATAGCTCGTCAGCATCTCGCACGAATCTCTTATTCCACTCGTCTTTATCATTGTCCATTTCAACGTCACGTCACACTATCTGCGTACTACAAATGTCCTCGGCTACAGCCAATCCGGAGTCTCTCACACGGACTCGAAATCACGAACTCGGTATCTTCATCACTCTGTAGAAGATATCTAGCCGAACACGTCCTCGGGAACTCATCCCAACCATCGGAGGAATACTCATACTCCACCGTTCTCGATTAACTCACAACGCATCTGGGTGAGGTCCTCTATCCAATGTTGGTCAGCTTACTGGTCTCCCATCATATGGTATCCCGACGACGTTAAACTTTTCGATCAATTCATCAAAGTCCCATAATTCCTCGATAGCTTAACACCTGAGCACAGTTTAATAATATCTGGTACATCCCACAGTACCTACGGACCAGCCGTAGAAGGGCAAACCCAAGCCTCACTGATGGCACCACTAAACTGCCGCAAACCCTAAGGTTCAAAAGCGGTTCCATGGTCATCACGTCGCGTTAGGGTTTCATTCTTCTAGAGGGTCCACAGAATTACTTGCATGTTCCTCCGAATACTTAAAACTTGGATAAATGGTTTTCTAACACTCGTTTGAACTTTTTAACTTTGCCTAGGCAATATGTGAATACCCTTGGCCTCTTAACTCAAGGTAGACTAGCTATCACCTTTCGCAGTTCTGCCTGAAAGCTCCAGCGATCTCAGCTCATAAAGTATGGAGGCGGCATCTCATCAATCTCAGCAACAGCTGGGTCGTCTGTCTGCACGGTAGATGACATCACAATCTCTGAGGTATGGTGCACGTCAACAGTCCTCTCACAACTGGCAGCCTCTATCAATGGCCCGATCATCCGGTGCAAAAACAAACACTCGCCACAAAAAGAGGTCACAATACAACACTACACCGAGACGTTCCCATGTCACCAGAAAACACAATGGTCAGTCCTCGTCGATGACGAGCTCACCCTAACCGCATCACTAGCAGCAGCTCAATCTGCGCTCAAACCATGGTGAAAGGAACCTCAATCGTGTATCGATGAAAACAAATCAAGGGCATGAAAGGAAACGACAGATCCAGATTGGATACATGATCATAAGAAAAAATAGCACCAATGAGAGTGTGATCATGGAAACGAATAGAATCAAAGATCTCAAAATATGTACATCCTAAGGTTTCTTAACTAGAGTATCGTATCGTAAATATGTCGCGGAACATACGTACGGTACGTCACTCTACTCAAACTAGCTACTCCATCAATCAGGGTCAGCCTATGAAACGAAAGTTCGGGTCTAATAGCCCCCCGGTTCAAGTCTAACTTCCGTAGGGTCAAGCCTGGGTTCCGAAATAGATTACGCCCCAGACTCCACATAGTCAAACCTAAATTCGAACAAAGGCTAAACCTAGCGCTCTGATACCAACTTTGTCACGACCTGAAAAGATTAGCTCATGACCGGCACTTAAATCACGCCACGTCTAAAGGCGTAACGTAATTTAAGTAAGCCAAAACCTAGAAATCTAAACCTTTTTAAGAAAATAAAAGAGGTGAAGTTTTGAAAATATGGTATGATGAAATAAAAAGTTTTCCTAAATCCGTAAACAATGGAACATAAAAATGCAAGTGGATTTACTAGTTGAAAAAAACATGTTTCGTCTTTTAAAAATTTGGGCAACACTTCCTTTGTATTTTTTGATCCAAACTACAATACATGATAAAATAAAGGCATCCCCAAGCTGGAGCTAGCTCTTCGCCAATCAGCGGATCCACAACCATGCAAAGCATAAATATAAGTATACGACGCCCAGCGATGAAGTTCACCACAAAAGATAAAGAAATGAACAAGACATCAAACCACAAGTAGCGGAATACCCCCTCGCTCTAAGTCTCGCAACAACAAGGCTCACTAAGTCTCAATACTTATACAAATACTAGTTTGATTGATGGAATTGACTAGATACAATATGAAATATAAATATAAGAGGGTACGATACAAATGTCCCGCCTACCAAGAAAATCACCTAAATGTAGATATGTGCCAACGATGTCGCTACTGATCTGTGCGGTCAACCTGCAAGAACTGTGGCACAACGGGGGTGAGTTGCCAACTCGTGAGTAGAAAAACATCAACAGGTAGAAATCGAATAAAATAACGATATCCTAGGTCAACTATATCATAAAGGTAATACTATGATATTTAGGGTGACCGTATCTACATCTGTGCCATCAAAATAATCAAGTCTATATGCATATGGATATCATCCGACCATATAATCAATGTATGTACGCATGTGGATCTTGTCCACGTGTCAACCAATGATACAACATCATGCATGTAAATATCATAAAAGCATGTGCATGGAAATTTGAGGATATAAATCAACGTGTGTCCATCGCGACACATCAAAATCATGGAACTTGAGTGTTCAGCATCGACACTCGAAACATCATGAAACCTGTGTCCAGCATCGACACATTTATCCTCATATCTCGGGCTCTGTCAGTCCGGATCGGCCCTCGGGCTTCGTCTGCGGGATCGGCCTGCGGGCTCCGGCAGAACGGGTCGGCCCATATCAATTTCTCGACTCTGGTCGGTATACCCCAGATAACCGCCAGGTCCAACCAATTACCGGTAGGTTGTAGTCCCTCTACCAGGCTCATCGTCTACTGCACAACAATCCGTTCTCATCTCGGGGTACAATACCTGGTCCACCATGTTCCCGCAATCGGCCTCATCCAGCTCCTCGAATCGGGTATCACTGTCACACGTCTCAGAACCGAGAAAACGCATGGTGGACGCACTGAAATATCATATCAAGAGAAACCGGGTTTTTAAAACAATACATACTTTCTTTTTAAAATGACAACGATTCTCAAATCCAGTAATCTCATGAAAACAACATATCTCAATACGTATAATCGTAAAGCATGATGTATGCGACATATAACAGAAATATAAGCATAACCGTATATCATGCAACATGGAACAGTAATATGCACATATCGAGGGAAAACCGCTCTTTTAAATGATCCATTTTTTCAAATATATCCTGCAGTTCCTAAATTCTCCAATGTCCAATGCAACATCGTATAAAGGTGTATATGTACGATAGCAAGTAATTCATGCAAGGAGTCATATCATGATGCAGCAATTCTACTGTGTAGTGACATGGCAATTATCGATGATGAAGTGTGTGAGCCGGAAAATCTGTGTAAGTGCAACATACGCATCATTGATAAAGGTGTAAGTGTACTAGCACAGGTATATGCAATGCAATGAGAATAACATGAATGCAGCATAAAGTAAATCATGAGCTAAAAGCTATAAGGTATACGACTCTATTGTAGGGTTCCAAGGCACACTCAAGAGGTTCCACAAGGCATCTACCATGCCAAATTCAAATTTTATGTGCCGAGAAGCCCTAATATAGACCGTTAACTAGAGGATAGGCGAAAGTAAATGCAAGCAAACAATTTTGCCACTAAGTGAAAGTGACTACAACCTTTGTAGATCCGGTCCTCCACCTCTCTAGCTCCGTGTTGACGTCCCTCCGCTGTGATCATCGGAATCCCGGACTCTAGCGTCAGTTTCATCGGAGAAATGGGCGGGCTAGGTCGTTGACTTCGATGCCGAAGATGGTCTACGTCGAGGCATCTCAAACTCAAGCTCCATCTTCACTAGGTCATAAAACATGTGAAGAAAACACACTCTACTACATGGAAAGTGGTAGAGGATGAAGAAATAGGATGTGGGTTCACTTTAGATTTGGATTTCTCACTTGGATTCATCACTTGGAAATTTCAAGAAAGCTTTTCTTTTCTTCACTTGAAGAAGATGAAGAAGAAGAAGGAAAATGAAATTGAATTCTTGAAAATAAAATTCAAGTGAATACTTATCATATAGCTACCATGGGTTAGTGTAACTAATGTAGAGAATAAACTAGGGTTTAGGCAAAATGGTTAGGTTAAGCGAAAAACAAAATGTTTGAACTTTTCAAAGCTTCATGAAGCTTCAAATAAAATCCAAAGAAAGCCACCATTTTATTTCTTGCCAAAAAGAATAAATAAATAAATGAATAAATAAATTAAAACCCTAACCATTTACCTAAACATGGTTCAAAGCATACACACACCCAAGTTTGCATGTATCATCAAACATGATACAATCAAGTGCACAAAAAATATATCATATATACAATATGCACATTCAAGTGAGAAAATATTCTTAAGTGAACAAATACTAGTTAATGTAAAGTAATATATCATATATATAATTATACATTAAATCATTAAATCAACACTTGATTTAATGATCCGGTCATGACGAATATAACCGACTAATATCAAGTGTATCAATGTATCGAATCAACACTTGATTCGGTAACCCGGCTATATCTCATATAACCGTCCAATGATACAAATCGCGAGAATAGAATACAATATCACATACTGGTATTATTCTCGGTCCCGCATATATCTCATATGCGCTCCTATTTCGTTTCGCATGAGCCAGGAAACCCCTGTGTAGGACTCTAAAGACTCGTCAATACGCCGGCAGCAGGTGATGATCATATCAAACACCCACAAGCCGCAAGCGGTCTGCTAAACGTAACGGCCACCAGGGTATTGAGCGATCAGAAGATCAACGAGCAAGCCCGCTCACACTCCTGTGAATCCAACCAGCAACACTTACCGTATAGTCCGGTCTTGTCGTCTGATATGTCGCATATCTTGCCTAGGGGTTGTAAACGTCAGACCCCAATAGCTCGATTAGTCGTGTCGATATGAGGTCTATAACAGTTCGAGAAACTACTGGTAACACTTACTAGTAAATCTCAGCAACCTTGGCCAGGGATTTCCGGTTATAGCCAATCGAACACAGCGCAACATCAACTCCCTATACCGGGAGAGACGAATCCCCTCCTATCGCTCATTGCCTCCATATGATTCGGGACTGTACCCAAAAACCACCGTTTTGCACGCCCTCTTGGACTTGGTAAGGTGGAAATCAAAGCACAGTGGGAATCACACAAGACTCTATGACGATCTCGCGTCTACAGACTTACCTGTACCAGTGTCACCAGAGAACCGCCATCTGACGTAAGGTATAATACCATCTGGGAGTTCTCGGCGAGTCCATCCAGTGTACCCAGTCTCTACGGAGCACCCGTATATCATCTCTGATGTCAAACACCAATGGATATGGGATCATCCATCGCCCATCTGTATGGGTCGAGAAGGTATATGCTAGTCTACTCTGGTATATCGATGCCCCGTCTCGATACACCCACGACTAGGGACCTTGAAGGATGTACTTATGGACTAACATGTCCCCACTAGTATGATCCGCATCATAGTTCAGGTAGTCAAGTACACATCCTAAGGGCTTTACCAACATGTAACAGAGAGACAATCAGTGTACACGTTAAGATAAAGAGCAACCAGATAGCATACTATCATGTCGAGCAAGAAAGTCCTCCCTATATATGTCCCAGCATCCACTACAATATACATCCTATGTACAGTAATGGCCTCTAGGGCATACATATAACTAACAATCTCCCACTTGCACTAGGGCCATCTATAGCAGTGGTTGCAGTATCTTATACTCAACCATCACATGAAAGTCTCTCTCTGGGAAAAGGCCTTTGTGAGTGGATTCTCCGTGTTGTCCTCTGAGTCTGCTCTCCGAACCTCGACCCCCTGGAGATCAACCATCTCCATTATCAGGTGACACTGCCTTAGAATATGTCTGGATCACTGATGGGACGTGCGTTCCTTGGCATAAGCCACAACTCCATTGTCACACAATGGGAGGAACGAAGTTCATCTCATGAACTAATATACATCCAGACTGCCTCCTTGGTAGCATCTTAAGTAGCGATGTATCCAGCCTTTATCGTCTAGTATGCCACGCTATCTAGCTTGGAACTCTTCCAACATACCGTCCCTTTACTGAGGGTAAAGACAATGCCTGTGACTGACATTCAGTCGTCCTTATCATCCTGGACACTTTCCAGTGATTCTCCCCAGGATCGATTGATACCATCTCACTACAACTAGTGGGTATCCTAACATCCAATTAGATCTATCTCATAGATCCAGAACCCAGGATTTAGGAGGTATCACTTTGATCCTATATGGATAATCCTTGTGATAAGCGGAGATTGACCGAGCATAGCATAGGAAACTCCTTCCCAATCAAGAGTACGTCATCTACGTACTCTACGAGGATCACCACCATACTCCCTACTACCTTTTTGTATATACAAGGTTCATCTACCATTTTGATGAAGTCAAACTCTTTGACTACCACATCAAAACAGACGTTCCAACTCCGCGATGCCTGCTTTATCCTATAAAGCATCTCGCACACGTTTCCGCTGCTCCCACTGTCTACGAAGCCCTCTGGCTGTGTACTTATAGACGCTCTCTTCTAAAACATCATTTAGAAAAGTTGTCATGACACCCAACCACCAGATATCGTAGTTATGGTATGTAGCCGTGGCAAGTAGGATCTGGATAGACTTAAGCATAGGCCCCTTAGAAAAGGATTCATCATAATCCATACCTGGTTAATGATGCAAACCTTTAACAAGTCTAGCTTTGAAAGTCTCAACTTTTCCATGTACACCAAGTAATCTTCTCAAGATATACTTGCTCCTGATTGGGATTTAACCCTTCAGATAAAGCAACCAGAGTCCATACTTTGTTGGTGTATAAGGATTCCATCTCAGATCGCTAAGCATCCAGCCATTCTTACAGAGTCCCTACTCTTGATGGCCTGCTCGAAACTAGTTGGGTCATCATCTCATGATGCAATCCTCGCTTCCACTGTCATAGATAAACCGAAGTATCTCTTAGGTGGGTGAGGAACCCTGCTAGATCGGCGGAGAGCCTAAGATTCGTTGGTTACTATTGAATCCTTTGGTTCTATCAAATCATCTGCTGAAGTTTGTATAGCTGGAATCTTTCCAGTTCTACATAACAGACCTTGCCTCGAGCTTGTTCGGATCTTGCTTTTAGACATAGGCCGGACAACCCCAAATCTTAACCAACTTAAGATTTGGGCTCTTCCCTTTCCATATCACATATGAAGTGGTAGGCAACTGATTTGATTCGAACCTTATTCAATAGGTATGCAACTTCTCAAGTGCACAACCCCAAAAAGGAAATAGGTAACTCAGTAGTACTCATCATAGAGGACACCATATCTAATATGGTGCGATTGCTCCGCCCCGATATACCAACATGCTATGGTGTATACGGAGGAGTAATGCTGAGAGAGAATCTCATTCTCCTTTAGAATAGTCCAGGAATTCTATGCACAAGTATTCTCTTCCTTGACCTTGTCTCAGGACATAATACTTATACCCGGTTTTTGGTTCTCTACTTCTAACTTATATTCTGTGAATATCTCAAAAGTTTCGGACTTGTATTTCAACAGGAACATATGTCTGAATCTTGAGAGATTATCAGAGAATGTAATGAAGTAAAAAGAACCGGTCTTGGCATGTGTAGACAGGGGACCTTTATACATCAACATGTATCATCCCAAGAGTTCACTAACTCTTTCTCTGTTTTCATTAAACAGAGCTATGGTCATCTTATCTCTGTGACATGACCAGCAAGTTTCACAAGATGTAAATTCAAACTGATTTAAATATGCATCTAAAATGTAACTTAAGCTAGTCGGGTCGCATTGATATGACCTAGTCTACAATACCTCAAGAAAGATCCGTTTATTTCTGAACTCTTCCTCTTGTGTGTGTCCTGTATACTAAGAACTGTAGTTTGATTTAGAACGTCAATGCTTTTAGATAACGTGCCTGAACCGATCAACTTTTGATATAGGAAATGTTCAAAACATTATCCAACAATACAAAATTATATCCTTCTTTTCTAATAAAGAGACTGATATGTTTTTGCATATCAGGTTCGGTATCTAATAACATTTGTTCAGAATCAATGTATTCTGGAATACAGGGTTACAGTGACCAACAGACTTGGCTGCAACACTTGCACCGTTTTCTTTCTCATGAAACTTATCACCCGTTCTCAGTTCTCTACCTTTCTGTAGCCCTATGTAACAGATTACATATCTGGGATCCTGATCCGGTATCAAATACCCAGGACGTAGAGAATACAGAGAAACAGTTCTTTGTAATGAACACACCCGAAGGAGATGCATCATATGCACTTTCTTCGTTTGGGCAGCTTAGGAATTCTGGTATTCCTCTATTTCCTGTTCTGTCTTATAACAATTATAAGTTGGAGCATGACCAACGTTCCCCAGCTCAGTATAACAAGCGGGTTCGGTCAATACATCCGTATTATTATCTTGATTAAGGCGTGATATGGTCGTTACCTGGAGACAGAGAGAAGAAAACACTCAGCGTGCGCTCTTGCAAGATCAGATTGGTTATTATTTTATCTAATCAGGATGGCTCCCACTGTTTTTATCGAATCTTCCTTCAAACCCTAAAAGGAAAGACTAGCCGGGATTAATTACACACTACAAGTTCGCCAATCTTTCAGCCAGGCTAGTGTCGGTACTTTGAGGGAGGTCCCCCGTGCTTTCGCACGAACCTAATTAATGTAAACCTCGTTTTCCCAGAGGCGTAACCTCGTTAACACCTTTCTAGACACCTACTTGATCGGCTAATTGTAATGTGTAAAACTCTCCCAGGAGTAACTCTTACTCGCAGTGGGTATCGGGATCCAACTATCTCATAGAAGGTATGCAATCTCATTGCAAATTTCAACACTTGAAATTCCCGATAATTTTGCCCCTAGCACCCTATGACCTTGACGGAGGTCAACAAACCATAGGCTACTAGTCAAGTTCAACCCGTCATTTCTTGATTGAATCAAACCCACCCGCACGACCCTTGACGGAGGTCAACAAGGTCGCACGACTACCCTAATCCAATCTACATCTTATGCATAAGCAGATAAATACTGGTTAGCTACCGCACACTATGCCTTGACGGAGGTCAACAAACATTGCACGAATACTAAGTAGGACTTATCTGAAATGACGGAGGGCTACGACATGTTTTTCTGAAAACCTATAATGAACTTGATATAGTTGTAGAATCAAATGATTTTAAAATGGAGTGTTTTTGAGGCTTTTCTAGTTTTGCTAAAAGGGTCACTCCCGGTGAAGGGATCGTCGGCCCTTTCCTCGTCGAATAAGGTGCGGGATATATCATATATATCACTGTGCAAAGAAGAAACTATAGAAGCAATCAAAAGACAAACCGAGTGTATAGCATCTTCCAGTTATTGCTAAAGGGGTCACTCCCGATGAAGGGATCTCGGCCCTTTCCCCATCGAATAAGGTGCAGGATGTTCTACAAGGAACACCGCGATGCAAAGCAAGAACTGTAGCTACCTGTTTTTGAAAATTCGATTTCACAACATCTTTTAGGTTTCTTTTCTTTCATTAATCATATTAATGAAGTCCCATCATTTAAATCACCTAAACATCACAGATAAATACGACGTACACTTATGCCATCCGCATTCGCCTCGATGTCCCCTCGTGCACCGTTAGGTTAGGTAACTAACGGCAGAGCGGGGCAGGGCTAGCGCGGGTGTAAAACATAAGTAACGCCTAAATAATATATCATATATACTATATACAGTATCTATCACAGAACATCAAATGATCACATCACAGATATCGCAGCAGAATAAACATATGAAACATTGGATATACTAGGACGTCCGTGTTTTATTTTGAGCCTCTATAGAACACGGATTCCACGGTCGTGATGAATAGCCAATCCCACACCCCTAGACCCCTACGAGAGCGGCAAGCAACCCTACCAATTCTAGGGTTAGGAGACCCGGACTCGAATCCTCGAGATGGTCTCCCACTGGACCCTAGAACCCGGTTACTTGTGTTCCCCTCCTTGGGTCTATCCTAATGCCGAAAAGTAAATAATATACATCAACGGTGACAGCTTCCGCAACCTGGAAGTGCCCCAATGAAAGAATATTACGTACAAGTTTTTACATGAATGAAAATCAAAAACACTCATCTCACATAAAAAAACACCGGCTATTCAAACACGACGATCCAATATAACATATCCAGCAACACATAACATCACATGTCATCAACGTAAGTTAATATGCGCATCCCAATTGTCGTTGACATATAGCAACGAAACCGGCGATATCACATATTACACTTACGGTCGCAGAAAAGAAAGTGTAAAACTATAACAGTTGGAATCCTTAATCTCTTTAGACATCATATGCCTAACCAAATGAATTCCTTAGACATCACATGCCTAACAATTATAAACCCCGCATTTTAGTCTCATTATGGAAAACACTTTTCAATATCAAGTCGGGCAATTCAACAAGATTCCCGACATCCTGAACGAATGCTCGTCGCAAACTTTAGTAGACGGCCGCACCCCCGATACCGTCGACGAAGTGCACTAAGGCGGAATACCGCTGCCGCGAGCACCCGAACGGATGCTTTTGGCTACGGGGTTCTCCTACAGTCACTTGGTCGGGGCTATGGGGCGTGGCTATCTATTAAGTTTACCGGCGAGTATTCGTGTAGACAATATGATTGCGACGGACTTTTGATCACATCAAAATTCCGTGGCAACCGATCAAATTGAGACTAAAGTGCTATGTTTATAATATTCAAATCAGTTATCTCATAACTATTTGTGGATTCGAAATATTGTATCACATTCCAGATAAATAGAAAATGTTAAATTTTCCGATCGAACAATCAAACACCCAAGTTTTCCCCAAAAAGCTCATCACATGAAATAAGTTTAAGAACATTCACTTCATGCCACAGTACCAACGGTCCAGCCGTAGAAGGGTCAAGCCAACGCCTCACATGTGGCACGCCGTACTGCCCCAAACCCTAAGGTTCAAAGGGCAGTTCAAGACGGTCATATAATCGAGTTAAGGTTTGTTGTCTTCTAGAGGGTCCATCGCGTTACTTGCACTACTTAGAACGTCATTAAACTACGGAAAAATCGAACAATTGGAAATTTCCCGGCAGGGGGAAAAGTGGGTATTTATATCCGGTCGAACTTTTTAACATATTCTAAAATTACCCGGAAAAACACATAGACAAAGTTTGACAATCCGATCGAATCTACGAATTCCCAATACAACCCAGAAAACTCAACTCTTGAGCACAATTTAAAAATTCCCAGAAATCTCAGCAACTAAAGAAAGAAATTACTGTGCAAAATTCACAAAATAATGTGACTGTATGGCCGCGGAACCGCCGCACAAGCCATGCTCGTGCCGCGGTTCCGCGGCGTTTTAGTCGACTCACGCGCACGTGCTGTACAGTAATCCCTATAAAACCCTGCTTAATTTTATAGATATTTTTAATTAGGAAAAATCCACAGTTTTGAAAATTGTACAGAGAAGGGTGAAATCTAGGGTTTCGGGGTTCGATCGGGTTTCTAACTTCGTCTACTCATCGCCTAAGGCTCTAGCTAGGCTCTGATACCACTGTAGGGTTCCTAGGCACACTGAAGAGGTTCCACAAGGCATCTACCATGCAAAATTCAAATTTTATGTGTCGAGAAGCCCTAATATAGATCATTAACTTGAGGATAGGCGAAAGTAAATGCAAGCAAACAATTTTGCTACTAAGTGAAAGTGACTACAACCTTTGTAGATCCGGTCCTCCACCTCTCTAGCTCCGTGTTGACGTCCCTCCGCTGCGATCATCGGAATCCCGGACTCTAGCGTCGGTTTCATCGGAGAAATGGGCGGTCTAGGTCGTTGACTTCGATGCCGAAGATGATCTACGTCGAGGCAACTAAAACTCAAGCTCCATCATCACTAGGTCATAAAACTTGTGAAGAAAACATACTCTACTACATGGCATGTGGTAGAGGATGAAGAAATAGGAAGTGGGTTCACTTTAGATTTGGATTTCTCACTTGGATTCATCACTTGGAAATTTCAAGAAAGCTTTTCTTTTCTTCACTTGAAGAAGATGAAGAAGAAGAAGGAAAATGAAATTGAATTCTTGAAAATAAAATTCAAGTGAATACTTATCATATAGCAACCATGGGTTAGTGTAACTAATGTACAGAATAAACTAGGGTTTAGGCAAAATGGTTAGGTTAAGCAAAAAACAAAATGGTTGAACTTTTTAAAGCTTCATGAAGCTTCAAATAAAATCCAAAGAAAGCCACCATTTTATTTATTGCCAAAAAGAATAAATAAAAAAATGAATAAATAAATTAAAACCCTAACCATTTACCTAAACATGGTTCAAAGCATACACACACCCAAGTTTGCATGTATCATCAAACATGATACAATCAAGTGCACAAAAAACATATCATATATACAATATGCACATTCAAGTGAGAAAATAATCTAAAGTGAACAAATACTAGTTAATGTAAAGTAATATATCATATATATAATTATACATTAAATCATTAAATCAACACTTGATTTAATGATCCGGTCATGACGCATATAACCGACTAATATCAAGTGTATCAATGTATCGAATCAACATTTGATTCGGTAACCCGGCTATATCTCATATAACCGTCCAATGATACAAATCGCGAGAATAGAATACAGTATCACATACTGGTATTATTCTCGATCCTGCACATATCTCATATGCGCTCCTATTTCGTTTCGCTTGAGCCAGGAAACCCCTGTGTTGGACTCTAAAGACTCGTCAATACGCCGGCAGCAGGTGATGATCATATCAAACACCCACAAGCCGCAAGCGGTCTCCTAAACGTAACGGCCACCCGGGTATTGAGTGATCAGAAGATCAACGAGCAAGCCCGCTCACACTCCTGTGAATCCAACCAGCAACACTTACCGTACAGTCCGATCTCGTCGTCTGATATGTCGCATATCTTGCCTAGGGGTGGTAAACGTCAGACCCCAATAGCTCGATAAGTCGTGTCGATATGAGGTCTATAACAGTTCGAGAAACTACTGGTAACACTTACCAGTAAATCTCAGCAACCCTGGCCAGGGATTTCCGGTTATAGCCAATCGAACACAGCGCAACATCAACTCCCTATACCGGGAGAGACGAATCCCCTCCTATCGCTCATTGCCTCCATGTGATTCGGGACTGTACCCAAAAACCACCGTTTTGCATGCCCTCTTGGACATGGTAAGGTGGAAATCAAAGAACAGTGGGAATCACACAAGATATTATGAGGATCTCGGGTCTACAGACTAACCTGTACCAGTGTCACCAGAGAACTGCCATCTGACGTACGGTATAATAACATCTGGGAGTTGTCGGCGAGGCCGTCCAGTGTACCCAGTCTCTACTGAGCACCCATATATCATCTCTGATGTCAAACACCAATGGATATGGGATCATCCATCGCCCATCTGTATGGGTCGAGAAGGTATACGCTAGTCTACTCCGGTATATCGATGCCCCGTCTCGATACACCCACGACTAGGGACCTTGAAGGATGTACTTATGGACTACCGTGTCCCCACTAGTATGATCCGCATCATAGTCCAGGTAGTCAAGTACACATCCTAAGGGCTTTACCAACATGTAACAGAGAGACAATATGTGTACACGTTAAGATAAAGAGCAACCAGATAGCATACTATCATGTCGAGCAAGAAAGTCCTCCCTATATATATCCCAGCATCCACTACAATATACATTCTATGTACAGTAATGGCCTCTAGGGCATACATATAACTAACATCTATCACATATCCGAGTCGGTGAATCTAACAATCGGCATCCAGCCTAACAACATCACGTACAGTATAATCCATCGTACGGCATCCTCTAGTTAAGGGTATGGATCAATCATCAAGTCAAGTCAACACGTATGGAAAATCATCATACAGAGGGATTAAACCATTAGGGATCCTATCAACCTAGACGACAATGAGGGTACGGACCTAACGTCTCGTACGACATATCACTCTTGATTCACAACATTTATATATATCTATATACCTATATCCCCGGGTCACATCCATAACAATCTCATATCAGGGGACCGGCAAAGATATCAATCATCTCAAATCGACTCGCATCCGTATACAAACATATCAATCAAGTCATCATATCACATCGTATATTCCTTTCATCGCATTTATATCCCACATCAAGTCAATTTTATATATACATTCTACACTATACATCAAATGTCATGTTATTCTAAAGCCCATACTTATTCTAGGGTAACTACATATCCATAAGTTGTGATTCACATTCGCTTTTCCTATCCCTAAAGCTTTCATCTAATATCCCAATATATATATTCAATCATTCACATCATCTCTAACTATCTTTTTAACCCTATCCATAGTTTTCTACTCTAGGTTTCCCTAACCATATTCTATAAATCGGTTTCCACCAAAACTTTGTGGGTGTGCTATACGCCATCCACCCGACTTCCCCCGTAGATATAAATCTACTCACCTTGATCCTTGCTTTCCGAAGTCGATGACATCATACTCCGTTGTCTCGGAATCCACGCGAAGGTACCTATAATAATATACAATCGCAATCGCTATTAAAATCGAATCCGGAAAACTGATACGGCACACGGATCGCCTATAGGTTAGAACTTATAGCCCGCGCATGCAAAACCAACCAATTATCCCTTGTCGTTGATGTACAAACATCCAACAACCAAATACAAATCAAAATATCAAAACCTAGCATTCAAATATGGAAAACATATCCAAAAATCACATCAAAGTGCTCCCAGATTTTGACTCAGGTCAAATGGGGATAAACAAACAGTGCTAGGGTGTTATATAGGAGGTATATAAGCTACAGAAGCAACCTAGGCACCAGACACCACTAAGTGGCTAGCCACATCACTAAAAATTCCGGCCTGCTCGGCCCTTAGGGCTCCGTTTGGGTTCGCCTTCGTAGGGTGGTTTCCTAGTGTCTTAAATAGGTCCCTTGTATTGTTTGCTTAGCTCATAAACTTCCCGGGTCATCCCAGATTCCCTGTAGGCATGCTAAATGTCACAAAACCGATACGGGTAATTTCTTAAGTCGTGTTATGGTTTCTATACTCAATTCCAGGTCTTGAATTTGACCTCTAGGGTCTTGTACACCCTCACTACAGCTCACAAGTCCACAAGTCACCCAAACCCTCTCTTGAATTTTCCAATTTCACAAACCCACTCCTTAAACCAATTCTAAACTAACTAGAATGCTAGGAAAACATAAACTAAACTAAATCGAAGGTATTATACCTCATGGATGGAACTCAAGAGAAACCCTAGCTTCACAAAGTCATCAATATCCAATTTTTCTTGGTCCAATGTGTTGAGGATGAGGTCGTGCATGTTTTTAATGAAATGTGTATGGGGTTTTGGTGAATATTTTGAGACGGGTCATGAGGGTAGAAGTTGAAGCTTGAAGATGAAGAAGGAGATGAAAAATGGTGGAGGGGAAAATGAATGGGGCAGCCCTCTCCCTCTCTCTGTCTCTTTCTCACTCTCATTCTCTCTCATAGTATACTATGCCTTATGAGTGTGTCCCCTCTCTCTCCTCTAGTCATCATGCCACCTTTTTCCTTTTCTTTTTTTCTCTTTTCTTCTCACAAACAAAACCAAATATCACAAATGCAAATGTAGCAACATGTAACACGTCATGGTGCACTAGCCATGGAAAACTGTAGAAACATGTATTTTGGCTTAATCACGATTAGTAGTGCACTAATCGGGTTAAATTTCAAACTAGCATATAATTAATTTTAAAAATGCCAAATCCAATAAATATATATTTAAATTAATAAATCATTTTAATCTCCAATTATTTCACAAATATTTGTATATATTTATACCCATTTTCGAAAACCATGATTTCGCTAATTAGGCAGTTTTCGAGAAATATATTATTTTAATATTAAATTTCAAAAATAATATATTATATTTTCTGAAATGTTACAGCTAGTTTGTTCACCTAAGATGTATACAGGTGCTCATTGGGTTATGAGTACACCCGACGGACTCGCCGAGAACATGCTAGTTGGTATTATATATATTGTCAGATAGCAGTTCCCTGGTGACAAGTGTACAGGTTAGTCTATTGACCTGAGATCAACATTTGTCTTGTGTGAGTTCCCACTGTGCTTTGATTACTACCCTACCATGGCTCAAAGGAGTCGTGCAAACAGGTTTTAGTTGGGTACAGTCCCGAGCCATATGGAGGCATTGAGCGGATCGTCAGGGGATTCGTCTCTCCCGGTATTGGGGGTTGATGTCGCGGTGTGCACGGATGTCCATCACCAGAAATCCTTGGCCAAGGTAGTCGAGAATTACTGATCTAGGATCGGTAGTTTCTCAGGTGATGATAGGTTTCATACCGACACTAAATGTCGCGTTTTTAGGGGTCTGACTTTATCCACCCCCTAGACCTGATATGCAGTACTCATAGACGAACGGGTCATACTGTACGGATATTGTCACTCTCAGGATCAGTAGGGTTTCAGGTTGAGTTTTCTCGTTGCCTCCCTTTCGCTCAATACCTGGGCAGCCGTTACGTATAGGTAGTGCCACTGACGTGCTTATGGTTAAACCCACAGCCAGCGTATTAACGAGTCTTTAGGGTCCCACACAGAGGGTTTCACTGGTTCGGGCGAAACGTTGTAGAGGCTGTATGTTTTTATGGCAGGGTTCGATAATATTCGTGCACTCATGCACGGATCATAATAGAACGGATAATATTACGGGACTTTGGTTTAATCCGGATCCTAGTATTATATTGTTGGATTATTTTTGTCTCGTTGTATTCATATTTAGTCGGAATACGGATGCAGGCATGTATATACGGATGAGGGGTATTCTTGTAATGCGTTACATGATTTCTTTAGTTGATGCTATTTCTTTTTGTGGATTAAACATTTAGGTTAATGTTTAATGAGGTGGAAAGTGTGAGTGTGAGTTTTGGTTTTGTTGCATTGATCATAGCATGTGCACTTGGTGACTCATAGTATTGGGTCATGTGTTGATTCATTTTTCATGGCTAGGATATTTTGTTGTGAGATTTTTTGGAGATGGCAGATCTTTTTCTATCCTTGGCTTTTCTTTAGTTGCTATCTCTCACAAAATGAACACAACACTTAAGCCATTTCTTCACTTGCTTTTCTTGAGCCCACACTCTTCACCTCTAGGCATCTCCTTCAACCTCCACCCATACCCGCTCAAGAGTTGAGAATCCTTGGGTATATTGAGACAAAGTGATCACACACACTCTCTACTTCATCTTGACTATCCAGGCTAGCAAACTAGATACCCGAGTTGCTTCGGTTTTGAGGCGGGAGCCCGTATTACTAACCATCGACGTGGATCTTCTTCGATGTGTGGAGACCGGAGATCAAACATGATAAAGGAATCCGCGAGGAGCTTGGGACAGAGGTTGAAGACCGAAGGACAAAGATCGATCGGTATAACCTCTCTAAACTCCTTTACATATAGCAAGTGTTGGGTTAATGGTTCGATCCGGGAATCTGGTTCCGTTAGAGCCGGGTTTTTAATGTTTTTGTTCTGCTTTTGGCCACGAATTGATGGCCAAGACGCTGGTGTAACCCAACATGGTATCAGAGCCGATCCATTAACCGTATACTAGTTGGTTTAGACAATGTTAAAGTATTGAAACCGAAACACCTCCGAAATATCACTCAATGTATTCCATTCTCGGTCGAATTTTATATGGTCTTCTAAAATTATTTTAGCAACTGCAGAAGACTACTTAGATGACAACTAGAACATACCCCAAATACGAGACCAATCCAACACTTTTGGAACGGCCAGATCATCAAAATGCCCGAGGTGGCCGGTTTTTGAAGTGCTTCTGGACTTGATTTTTGTGGTGTGGTTTAGTATCTGGAATATTGGTTTAGTGGTATTGCTAGTTTAGCCCAGTTTAGATATGGTTTTATCTAGTTAATTGGGGTTACTCGGGGTTATTTCGAAGTCAATATTTCTAGCACTGTTTAAAGTTTACAGTACATGCATTACTAACTGTTAGTTATATGTATGCTCTAGAGGCCATTACTGTACATACGATGTATATTGTAGTGGATGCTTAGACATATATAGGGAGGAGTTTCTTATTCAACATGATAGTATGCTATCTGGTTGCTCTTTATCTTAACATGTACACTGATTGTCTCTATGTTACATGTTGATAAAGCCCTTATGATGAATATTTGACTACCAGGATTATGATGCAGATCATACTAGTGGGGGCAAAGTAGTCGTTAAGTACATCCTTCAAATGTCCCTAGTCGTGGGTTTATCGAGGCAGGGCATCGATATACTAGAGTAGACTAGCGTATAGCTTCTCGACCCATGTAGATGGGCGATGGATGATCCTATATCCATTGGTGTTTGACATCAGAGATAGTATACGGGTGCTCAGTGGAGACTGGGTACACTGGACGGACTCGCCGAGAACTCCCAGATGGTATTATACCTCACGTCAGATGGTAGTTCTCTGGTGACACTGGTACAGGGTAGTCTGTTGACCCGAGATCGTTATAGATTCTTATGTGATTCCCACTGTGCTTTGATTTCCACCTTACCACGTTCAAGAGAACGTGCAAAACGGTGGCTTTTGGGTACAGTACCGAGTCACATAGAGGCAATGAGCGATAGGAGGGGTTCGTCTCTCCCGGTATTGGGGGTTGATGTTGTGCTGTGCTCGATTGGCTATAACAGGAAGTCCCTGGCCAGGGCTGCTTCAGAGATATACTGGAAAGTGTTATCGGTAGTTTCTTGACCCGTTATGAGCCTCATATCGACATGACTTATCGAGTTACTGGGGTCTGACGTTTACCACCCCTAGACGAGATATGCGACATATTAGACGAAGAGACCGGACTGTACGGTAGTGTTACTGATTGGATTCGCAGGAGTATGAGCAGGCGTGCTTGTTGATCTTCTGATCGCTCAATACCCGGGTGGCCGTTACGTTTAGCAGACCGCTTGCAGCTTGTGGGTGTTTGATATAATCATCACCTACTGCCGGCGTATTGACGAGTCTTTAGAGTCCTACACAGAGGTTTCCTGGCTCAAGCGACGGAGTAGGAGCACATATGGGATATGTGCGGGACCGAGATTAATGCGTGTATGTGATACCGCAATCTATTCTCGTGACATGTGACATCGGTTGGTTATATGAGATATAGCCAAGTTATCGGATCAAGTGTTGATTCAATAAGTTGTTACATATGATATTAGTCGGTTATATGTGATATAGCCAGATTATTAAATCAAGAGTTGATTTGATAATCTAATGTATAATTATATATTTGATATATTAATTTACATTAACTAGCATTAGTTCATTTAAGATTTCTTTTCTCACTTTGTTTGTGCACATTGTATATATGTGATTTATGCAAGTGTACATAATATTGTGTCATGTTTGATGATACATGCAACTTGGGTGTGTGTATGACTTACACCATGCTTGGTTTAATCCTAGGGTTTTTTAAATATTTAAGTAATTCAAAATTGTTGGAAATTGTCATGGCATGAAGCATGTAGAAGCTTGTTGTTTGCATTGACCAAGTCCACTCTTTTGTTTTGCCAAAGATATTTATTGACCCAACCAAATAAACCAAGACATGGTTAACTCTCTACAAAGGTTAGTATATGATACTAACTCACCTAGGGTTTCCATTATCCTTTGGATAATTATCATGAGAGTTTCTTCTTCTTCTTCCTCTCAAGCTTTCTAGCTTCAATGGAGATGAGAGAAAACATGTGAGAAAATCAAATCTAAAGTGAGCCCACTTCCTACTTCATCATCCTCTACTACATGCCATTTAGTATAGGGTGTTTGCTTCACTAATTCCACAATTTGTTAAGAGATAGCATAGGTGTTAGTGATATGTATTCCATAGAGGCCATTACTGTACATACGATGTATATTGTAGTGGATGCCTGAACATATATAGGGAAGACTTTCTTGCTCGACATGATAGTATGCTATCTGGTTGTTCTTTATCTTAACATGTACTCTGATTGTCTCTATGTTACATGTTGATAAAGCCCTTAAGATGAGTACTTGACTACCAGGATTATGATGTAGATCATACTAGTGGGGACAATGTAGTCGCTAAGTACATCCTTCAAATGTTCCTAGTCGTAGGTGTATCGAGACAGGGCATCGATATATCAGAGTAGACTAGCGTATAGCTTCTCGACCCATGTAGATGGGCGATGGATGATCCCATATCCATTGGTGTTTGACATCAGAGACGGTATATGGGTGCTCAGTGGAGACTGGGTATACTGGACGGACTCGCCGAGAACTCCTTCACGTCAGATGGCAGTTCTCTGGTGACACTTGTACATGTTAGTCTGTAGACCCGAGATTGTCATAGAGTCTTGTGTGATTCCCACTGTGCTTTGTTAGTTATATGTATGCCCTAGAGGCCATTACTTTACATAAGATGTATATTGTAGTGGATGCTTGGACATATATAGGGAGGACTTTCTTGCTCGACATGATAGTACGCTATCTCGTTGCTCTTTATCTTAACATGTACTCTGATTGTCTCTATGTTACATGTTCATAAAGCCCTTAGGATATGTACTCGACTACTGGGACTATGATGATATCATACTAGTGGGGCCAGGGTAGTCGACGAGTACATCCTATAACGGTTCCTAGTCGAGGGTGTATCGAGACAGGGCATCGATACACTAGGGTAGACTAGCGTATACGCATCTTGACCCATATGATGGGCGATGGATGATCCCATAACCATCGGTGTTTGACATCAAGGATGGTGTACGGGTGCTCAGTGGAGACTGGGTACACAGGACGGACTCGCCGAGAACTCCCAGATGGTATTATACCTCACGTCAGACAGCTATTCTCTGGTGACACTGGTACAGGTTAGCCTGTAGACCCGAGATCGTCATAGAGTCTTGTGTGATTCCCACTGTACTTTGATTTCCATCATTCCATGTCCAAGAGGGCGTGCAAAAAGGTGGCTTTTGGGTACAGTCCTGAATCACATGGAGGAAAAGAGCGATAGGAGGGGGTTCGTCTCTCTTGATATAGGGAGTTGATGTTGCGCTGTGTTCGATTGGCTATAACTAGAAATCCCTGGCCAGGGTTGCTGATCAGTTGAAAATACTGCATTTTTAACACGGCAATTTCCCTATCATTTGCATTCATCTAGAGCTTTTCGGTATTCATATAGCACCTATTAGCAAAACCGTCGTAAAATATCAGATTGCATGTGTTAGACTTTAAAACCGGCACTTTAAGGGAAATTGACTGTATTTTCATAGCATGGCATCATTCCTATATTGCGCAACTTGTGTTTCGATGTCTGTGCAGGAAATTCCAAGAGAACGGCCAAATTTACATAACAGTGCTGTTATAGAATACGCCAACTCAAGGATTTGAAATCTGGAAATGATCTAGAAGGAATTCAGGGAATCGATATATCAGAGAATAATCCCAAAGACAGAAGAAGACATTGTAAGAAGTTTGAAGCAGTGAAGCCATCACTTGGCCGCGGAACCGCGGCCGGAGCCAGCTTGCGCCGCGGTTCCACGGCGGCCTTGCCACGTCAGCCCCCCTTCTTCACTTCAGAATCTCTATCTCAGCTTCTACACCTCAGAAAGATAGGTCAATTTCCAGATGGATCTCGAAGCTTCTGCCAAATCTGTAGCGTTCCTAGGCATTCTAATGAGGTCTCACAAGGCATCAACCATGCCAATTTCAAATTTTACGGGTGCCGAGAAACCCTAATACGGATCGTTGACTAGAAGTTTAGGCGAAATACGAATCTAGTTAACAACTTAACTAAAGATAAGAAGCTACAACCTTTGTAGATCCGGTTATCCACTTCCTTAGCTCCACGTAGACGTCCTCTCGCTGTTCGTCTCGAATCCCGAACTCAAGCATCGGCTTCATCGGAGAAATGGGCGGGCAAGGTCGTCGGCTTCGTGCCGAAGATGATCTACGTCGAGGCTTCACAAGATCAAGCTCAGACTTCACCAAGTTGTGAAACTTGTGAAGAAAACACCCTATACTACTTGGCAAGAGGTAGAGGTTGAAGAAATAGGAGGTGGGTTCACTTTAGATTTGGATTTCTCTCACTTTTGCTTAAGTTGCCATTGATGAAGGCAAGGTTTTTCTTGAAGAAGAAGAAGGAGAAGATGAAGAATATGATGATAAGTCTTTTTAAATGAAAAAGAAAATGAATACTTATCATAATGTAAACCATGGTTAGGTGTAGAGAATTGACTAAGGTTAGATGAATGGTTAGGGTTAAGCATGAAGACAAAATGGTCACTTTGGTCAAAGCTTCATGAAGCTTCAACAAGCTTCAAGAATGAAAGCAACCCTTTTGTTTTCTTTTGCCATTTATTTTTAATCCAAATTAAAAAGATAAATGAATGAATAAATAAAAACCCTAATCATTTACTTAACCAAGGTTCAATTCTTTACACTTAACCAAATGAGCAAGTATCATCAAACATGATACAATCAAGTGCACACAAAATATATCACATATACAATGTGTTTTTCAAGTGAGAAAATCCCTTTAAAGTGAACCAATACTAGTTAATGTAAAGTAATATATCAAATATATAATCATACATTATATCATTAAATCAACACTTGATTCAATGATCCGGTCATGTCGTACATAACCGACTAGTATACAATGTATCGATTTATCGAATCGACCTTCGATTCAATAACTAGGTTATATCGCATACAACCAATCGAAACATTAATCGCGAGAATGAAATACGGTATCACATACACGCATTATTCTCGGTCCCGCATACATCTCATATGCGCACCTATTTCGTTTCGCTTGAGCCAGGAAACCTCTGTGTAGGACTCTAAAGACTCGTCAATACGCCGGTAGCAGATGATGATCATATCAAGCACCCACAAGCCGCAAGCGGTCTGCTAAACGTAACGGCCATCCGGGTATTGAGCGATCAGAAGATCGACGAGCTAGCCCGCTCACACTCCTGTGAATCCAACCAGTAACACTTACCGTACAGTCCGGTCTGTTCGTCTGATACGTCGCATATCAAGTCTAGGGGTGGCAAACATCAGACCCCAATAACCGATAAGTCGTGCCGATGTGAGGCTCATAACGGGTCGAGAAACTACTGGTAACACTTACCAGCAAATCTCTGATCAGCCCTGGCTAGGGACTTCCCAATTACAGCCAATCGAGCACAGCGCAACATCAACCCCCAATACCGGGAGAGACGAAACCCCTCCTATCGCTCATTGCCTCCATGTGACTCGGGACTGTACCCAAAGACCACCGTTTTGCACGCCCTCATGGACGTGGTAAGGTGGAGATCAAAGCACAGTGGAAATCACACAAGACTCTATGACGATCTCGGTGTAGGGTTCCTAGGCACACTATAGAGGTCTCACAAGGCATCAACCATGCCAATTTCAAATTTTATGGGTGCCGAGAAACCCTAATACGGATCGTTAACTAGAAATCTAGGCGATATACTAAACTAGTTAACACTTAACTAAAAGTTAGATGCTACAACCTTTGTAGATCCGGTTCTCCAGTTCCTTAGCTCCACGTGGGTGTCCTCTTGCTGTCCATCATGAATCCCGAACTCAATCGTCGGCTTCATCGGAGAAACGGGCGAGCTAGGTCGTCGGCTTCGTGTCAAAGACGATCTACGTCGAGGCATCACAAGTTCAAGCTCCGACTTCACAAAGTTATGAAACTTGTGAAGAAAACACCCAAAACAACTTGGCAAGAGGTAGAGGGTGAAGAAATAGGAGGTGGGTTCACTTTAGAATTGGATTTCTCTCACTTGAACTCAAGTTGCCATTGATGGCATCAAGGTTTCTATCTTGAAGAAGAAGGAGAAGATGAAGCTAGTTTTATGATAAGTGTTTTAAAATGAAAAAAAAATTCATACTTATCATAATCTAACTAGGGTTAAGTGTAGAGAATAAACCATGGTCATTTGGAGAGTTAGGGTTAAGCATGAGGACAAGAATGGTTGCAAAAGTCAAGGCTTCATGAAGCTTCAACTAATGACAAAAGAAAGCCACCATTCTCTTTAAATCATTTCCAAATAAATAAATAAATAAATGAATATGTAAAACCCTAATTATCAAATTAACCATGGTTTAATTCTACACATTTAACCAAATGATCAAGTATCATCAAACATGATACAAAAATGTGCACAAAAGCATATCACATATACAATGTGCATCAAGTGAGAAAAATCCGTTTAAAGTGAACCAATACTAGTTAATGTAAAGTAATATATCAAATATATAATTATACATTAAATCATTAAATCAACACTTGATTCAATGATCCGGTCATGTCGCACATGACCGACTAGTATTCAATGTATCGGCTTATCGAATCGATCTTCGATTCGATAACTAGGTTATATCACATACAACCAATCGAAACATTAATCATGAGAATCAAATACGGTATCACATACACGCATTATTCTCGGTCCCGCACATATCTCGTATGCGCTCTTATTTCGTTTCACTTGAGCCAGGAAACCTCTGTGTAGGACTCTAAAGACTCGTCAATACGCCGGTAGCAGATGATGATCATATCAAGCACCCACAAGCCGCAAGCGGTCTGCTAAACGTAACAGCCACCTGGGTATTGAGCGATCAGAAGATCGACGAGCTAGCCCGCTCACACTCCTGCGAATCCCACCAGTAACACTTACCGTACAGTCCGGTCACTTCGTCTGATATGTCGCATATCAAGTCTAGGGGTGGTAAACGTCAGACCCTAATAACCGATAAGTCGTGCCGATGTGAGGCTCATAACGGGTCGAGAAACTACTGGTAACACTTACCAGCAAATCTCTGATCAGCCCTGGCCAGGGACTTCCCTGTTACGGCCAATCGAGCACTGCGCAACATCAACCACCAATACCGGGAGAGACGAAACCCCTCCTATCGCTCATTGCCTCCATGTGACTCGGGACTGTACCCAAAGACCACCGTTTTGCATGCCCTCATGGACGTGGTAAAGTGGAGATCAAAGCACAGTGGGAATCACACAAGACTCTATGACGATCTCGGGTCTACAGACTAACCTGTACAAGTGTCACCTGAGAACTGCCATCTGACGTGAGGTATAATACCATCTGGGAGTTCTCGGCGAGTCCGTCCAGTGTACCCAGTCTCCACTGAGCACCCGTATACCATCTCTGATGTCAAACATCAATGGATATGGGATCATCCATCGCCCATCTCATGGGTCGAGAAGCGTATACGCTAGTCTACACTGGTATATCGATGCCCTGTCTCGATACACCCACGACTAGGGACCTTGAAGGATGTACTTATGGACTACCATGTCCCCACAAGTATGATCTGCATCATAGTCCAGGTAGTCAAGTACACATCCTAAGGGCTTTACCAACATGTAACTATAAGACAGTTTAAAGAGACAAGTGTACATGTTAAGATAAAGAGTAACCAGATAGCATACTATCATATCGAGCAAGAAAGTCATCTCTATATATGTCCAAGCATCCAATATAATATACATCATCTGTACAATACTGGCCTCTAGGGTATACATACAACTAACAATCTCCCACTTGCACTAGGGCCAGCTGCTGTTGTATCGCATACCGAGCATCCCGAAGAGTCTCTCAAACTGTATCTGGGGAATGGCCTTCGTGAGTGGATCCGCCGTGTTGTTCTTCGTGTCAACCCTCCTGACCTCGATCTCCCGGCGATCAACTATCTCCCGGATCAGGTGATACCGCCTCAGAATATGCCTAGACCGCTGATGGGACCTGGGTTCCTTGGCCAAAGCCACCGCTCCATTGTTATCGCAATACAAAGGTATTGGATGCTCAATGGATGGAACCACTCCAAGTTCAGTAATGAACTTCTTGATCCAGACAGCCTCTTTGGCATCATCGTTGGCAGCGATGTATTCAGCCTCCATCGTCGAGTCTGCCACGGTTTCCTGCTTGGAACTCTTCCAGCTAACCGCCCCTCCGTAAAGGGTAAAGACAAATCCCGACTGCGACTTAGAGTCGTCCTTATCACTCTGGAAGCTCGAATCGGTAAAGGACTCTACTTGGAGTTCTCCGTTACCATACACCAAGAGCATCTCTTTAGTCCTTCGTAAGTACTTGAGAATGCTCTTCACAGCTGTCCAGTGACTCTCTCCAGGATCAGCTTGATACCTGCTCACTACACTTAGTGAGTATGCAACATCGGGTCTGGTACATAGCATCGCGTACATGATAGAGCCTACAGCCGAAGCATAGGGTATCCCTTGCATGCGAGCTCTCTCCAAATCAGTCTTAGGAGACATCTCTTTGGAGAGAGTGACTCCAGAGATCGTGGGCAAGTTCCCACGCTTGGATTCTTCCATACTAAACCTCTTTAGTATGGTGTCAATGTACCTGGATTGGGACAATCCCAATATCCGTTTGGATCTATCTCTATAGATCCTGATTCCTAATATGCAGGAGGCATCACCAAGATCTTTCATCGAGAATCTTTGATAAGAAGAGCTTGACCAATTGCAGCATAGGAATATCATTTCCTATCAAGAGTATGTCGTCCACGTACAATATGAGGAAGACAACCTTACTCCCTGCCACCTTCTTGTAAATACAAGGTTCATCTGGGTTTTTGACGAAATCAAACTCTTTGATAACGACGTCAAAGCAGATGTTCCAACTCCGCGATGCTTGCTTTTAATCCATAAATGGATTTAAGCAGCTTGCACACCTTCCCGCTGCTCCCACTGTCTATGAAGCCCTCTGGCTGAGTCATGTACACGCATTCTTCTAAATCACCATTTAGAAAGGCGGTCTTAACATCCATTTTCCAGATTTCGTAGTCATGATATGCAGCGATGGAAAGCATGATCCGGATGGATTTAAGCATAGCCACTGGAGAAATGGTTTCGTCATAGTCCACACCTGGTCTTTGGCGAAAACCTTTTGCAACAAGTCTAGCTTTGAAAGTCTCCACTTTCCCATCTACACCAAGTTTTTTCTTGAAGATCCACTTGCTCCCAATGGGTTTTACCCCTTCAGGAGCAACTTCCAAAGTCCATACTTTGTTGGTGTACATGGATTCCATCTCGGACCGCATAGCATCCAGCCATTTCACTGAGTCCCTACTCGTGATGGCCTGCTCGAAGCTAGTTGGGTCATCATCCTCCATGATGCAATCCTCGCTCCCTCCATCCATGAGAAAACCGTAGTATCTCTCAGGCTGGCGAGGAACCCTACTAGATCGGCGGAGAGGCTGAGGTTCATTGGGAACTACTGAATCTTCTGGTTCTACTAAATCTTCAGTTACGGTTTGTGTATCTGGAACTTCTTCCAGTTCTACCACTTTGCCACTAATTTCTTTTTCAAGGAATTCCTTTTCTAAAAAGGTGGCATGTTGAGCAACAAACACTTTTTGTTCCTCACTGTGGTAGAAAAAATACCTATAGGAGTTCTTTGGATATCCCATAAACTTGCAAAGAACTGACCGTGCCTCGAGCTTGTCCGGATTTTGTCTTTTGACATAGGCTGGACAACCCCATATCTTAACTCGTTTAAGATATGGCCTCTTCCCACTCCATATCTCATATGGTGTGGTAGGTACAGATTTAGATGGAACTTGATTCAATAGGTATGCTGCTGTCTCCAGTGCATATCCCCAGAAGGAAATAGGTAACTCAGCTGTGCTCATCATAGAGCACACCATATCTAATAGGGTGCGGTTCCTCCGTTCTGATACACCGTTGTGCTGTGGTGTATATGGAGGAGTCAGCTGAGAGAGAATCCCATTCTCTTTTAGGAAGTCCAGGAATTCATTGCTTAAGTATTCACCTCCTCGATTAGATCGAAGAATTTTAATACTTTTTCCGGTTTGGTTCTCGACTTCTTGTTTATATTCTCTAAATTTCTCAAAAGCTTCTGATTTGTGTTTCATCAGGAACACATATCCGAATCTAGAGAGATCGTCAGTGAATGTAATGAAGTACGAAGAACCATCCCTGGCATGTGTAGACATGGGACCGCATACATCACTATGTATCAGTCCCAAGAGTTCGGTAACTCTTTCTCCGTGTCCCGTAAACGGAGTTTTGGTCATCTTGCCTTTGAGACATGACTGGCAAGTGTCATAAGATGAAAATTCGAATGGTTTCAAATATCCATCCTTATGCAACTTAGCCAGTCGTGTCGCATTGATGTGACCCAGTCTACAATGCCACAAGAAGGATTCGTTCAGGTCTGAACTCTTCCTCTTGTGTGCGTTTGTTATACTCAGAACTGTTGATTGGTTTAGAACATAAATGCCATTGCACAACGTGCCTGATCCAACCAACTTTTGGTTACGGCAAATGTTCATAACATTATCCTGTAATACAAAATTATATCCCTCTTTACTTAATAAAGAAACTGATATAATGTTGCATATCAGGTTCGGCATGTAATAGCATTCATTCAGAACCAATGTATTACCAGTTGGTAACACAAGGTGATATTCCCCGACAGTCTTAGCTGCAACAATTGCATCATTTCCAACTCTAATGTCTTTATCACCTTCTCCAAGTTCTCTACCTTTCCTAAGCCCATGTAACTGATTACATATATGGGATCCTGACCCGGTATCTAATACCCAGGACGTGGAGCAAATGGAGAAACAGTTCTCTGTAACGAACACACCCGAAGAAAATGCATCAACATGTACTTTCTTCATTCGGGTGGCATGGGAATCCTGGTATTCCCCTATATCCTATTCAGTCCTATAACTCTTATAGGAAAGAACGGAACCAACGTTCCCCAGCACAGTATAACATGCGGGTTCGGTCAATACATCCATATTATTATCTTTATTAAGGCATGAAATGGTCGCTACCTGGAGAGAGAGAGAAGAAAACACTTTAGCGTAAGCTCGTGCAAGATCAGATTGGTTATTATCTTATCTAATCAGGATGGCTCCCACTGGTTTTTTTCAAATCTTCCTTCAAACCCTAAAAGGAAAGACTAGCCTGGATTAATTACACACTACAAGTTCGCCAATCTTTCAGCCAGGCCAGTGTCGGTACTTTGAGGGAGGTCCCCCGTGCTTTCGCACGAACCTAATTACTGTAAACCTCGTTTTCCCAGAGGCGTAACCCCGTTGACACCTTTCTAGACACCTACTTGATCGGCTAATTGTAATGTGTAAAACTCTCCCAGGAGTAACTCTTACTCGCAGTGGGTATCGAGATCCAACTATCTCATAGAAGGTATGCAATCTCATTGCAAATTTCAACACTTGAAATTCCCGATAATGCTTTTGCCCCAAACGATCTATGACCTTGACAAGGTCAACAAACCATAGACCGTAAGTCAAGTTCAACCCGTCATTTCTTGATTGAATTAAACCCACCCGCACGACCTTTGACAAGGTCAACAAGGCCGTACGACTACCCTAACTCAATCTGCATCATATGCATAAGCAGATAAATACTGGTTAGCTACCGTACACTGCGCCTTGACAAGGTCAACAAACGCAGCACGAATACTAAACAGGACTTATCTGAAATGACGGAGGGCTACGACAGGTTTTTCTGAAAACCTATTGCGTAATGAACTTGATATCGTTGTAGAATCAAATGAAGTTTTGAAATGGAGTGATTTTGAGGCTTTTCCAGTTTCGCTAAAGGGGTCACTCCCTGTGAAGGGATCGTCGGCCCTTTCCTCGTCGAATGAGGTGCGGGATATATCATATATATCACTATGCAAAGCAGAAACTATAGAAGCTATCAAAAACAAACCGAGTGTGTAGCATCTGCCAATTATTGCTAAAGGAGTCACTCCCGGTGAAGGGATCTCGGTCCTTTCCTCATCGAATAAGGTGCTGGGTATATCATATATACCGCTATGCAAAGCAAGAACTGTAGCTACCTGTTTTGTTTAAAATTTGATTCTACAACATCTTAGGTTTCTTTTCTTTCATTAATCACATTAATGATGTCCCATCATTTAAATACCTAAACATCACAGATAAATACGGCGTACACTTATGCCATCCGCATTCGCCTCGATGTCCCCTCGTGCACCGTTAGGTTAGGTAACTAACGACAGAGCAGGGCAGGGCTAGTGCGGGTGCAAAACATAAGTAACGTCTATATAATATATCATATATACTATATACTGTATCTATCACAGAACATCACATGATCACATCACAGATATCGCAGCAGAAGAAATATATGAAACATTGGTATACTAGGACGTCTGTGTTTTCAATACGAGCCAGTATAAAACACGGATTCCACGGTCGTGATGAATAGCCAATCCCACGCCCCTAGACCCCTACGAGAGCGGCAAGCAACCCTACCAATTCTAGGGTTAGGAGACCCGGACTCGACTCCTCGAGATGGTCTCCCACTGAACCCTAGAACCCGGTTACTTGTGCTCCCTTCCTTGGGTCTATTCTAATGCGGAAAAGTAAATAATATACAAAGGGTGACAACTTCCGCAACCTGGAAGTGCCCCAAATAAAAGAATATTACATACAAGTTTTTACATGAATGAAAATGAAAAACACTCATCTCACATAAAAAACCCCGGCTATTCGAACACGACAATCCAATATAACATATCCAGCAACACATAACATCACATGTCATCAACGTAAGTAAATATGCGCATCCCAATTGTCGTTGACATATAGCAACGAAACCGGCGATATCATATATTACACTTACGGTCACAGAAAAGAAAGTGTAAAACTACAACAGTTGGAATCCGCAACCTCTTTAGACATCACATGCCTAATCAAATGAAATACTTAGACAGCACATGCCTAACAGTTATAAACCCCGCATTTTAGTCCCATCATCGAAAACTCTTTTCGATATCAAGTGAAACTAAACCGCTAGATTTATAACATTCATCCTGTTATCTCATAACTGTTTGTGAATTCCAATTATTGTATCCAATTCCGGATAAATAGAATATATCAAACTTTCCGATCGAACATTCGAACACCCAAGTTTTCCCGACACCGATCAACACATGAAATAAGTTCAAAGACATTCACTTCATGCCTCAGTACCAACGGTCCAGCCGTAGAAGGGTCAAGCCAACGCCTCACATGTGGCACGCCGTACTGCCCCAAACCTGAAGGTTCAAAGGGTAGTTCAAGACGGTCACATAATCGAGTTAAGGTTTGTTGTCTTCTAGAGGGACCATCGCGTTACTTGCACTACTCAGAACGTCTTTAAACCACAGAAAAATCCAATACTTGGAATTCTTCCGGCAGGGGAAAATTTGGGTATTTATATCCGTATCCAATTTTTTAACATATTCTAAAGTTATCCGGAAAAACACTTAGACAAGGTTTGATAATCCGATCGAATCGTCGATTCCCAATACAACCCCAGAGCACTCAAGCCTTGAGTCAATTTAAAAATTCCCAGAAAACTCAGCATAATTTATCAGGAATTGCTGTGCAAAAAATTAGGGCTGACGTCACCATAGAGCCGCGGAACCGCCGCAGAAGCCATGCTTCTGCCGCGGTTCCGCCGCACAGTGTACTGTTCATTGGAAACAAATTGCACCGTAATTCTTAGAATTCTTTGCTGAATTTTTTAAGCATTTTTAATATGGAAAAATCCCAGATTTTAGAAAAAGTCCAGAGAGCTCATGGGTTTTAGGGTTTCGGGTTTGTTCGGACTTCAAACTCCGTCTAGACTTCGTCTAAGGCTCTAGCTAGGCTCTGATACCACTGTAGGGTTCCTAGGCACACTATAGAGGTCTCACAAGGCATCAACCATGCCAATTTCAAATTTTATGGGTGCCGAGAAACCCTAATACGGATCGTTAACTAGAAATCTAGGCGATATACTAAACTAGTTAACACTTAACTAAAAGTTAGATGCTACAACCTTTGTAGATCCGGTTCTCCAGTTCCTTAGCTCCACGTGGGTGTCCTCTCGCTGTCCATCATGAATCCCGAACTCAATCGTCGGCTTCATCGGAGAAACGGGCGAGCTAGGTCGTCGGCTTCGTGTCAAAGACGATCTACGTCGAGGCATCACAAGTTCAAGCTCCGACTTCACAAAGTTGTGAAACTTGTGAATAAAACACCCAAAACAACTTGGCAAGAGGTAGAGGGTGAAGAAATAGGAGGTGGGTTCACTTTAGAATTGGATTTCTCTCACTTGAACTCAAGTTGCCATTGATGGCATCAAGGTTTCTATCTTGAAGAAGAAGGAGAAGATGAAGCTAGTTTTATGATAAGTGTTTTAAAATGAAAAGAAAATTCATACTTATCATAATCTAACTAGGGTTAAGTGTAGAGAATAAACCATGGTCATTTGGAGAGTTAGGGTTAAGCATGAGGACAAGAATGGTTGCAAAAGTCAAGGCTTCATGAAGCTTCAACTAATGACAAAAGAAAGCCACCATTCTCTTTAAATCATTTCCAAATAAATAAATAAATAAATGAATATGTAAAACCCTAATTATCAAATTAACCATGGTTTAATTCTACACATTTAACCAAATGATCAAGTATCATCAAACATGATACAAAAATGTGCACAAAAGCATATCACATATACAATGTGCATCAAGTGAGAAAAATCCGTTTAAAGTGAACCAATACTAGTTAATGTAAAGTAATATATCAAATATATAATTATACATTAAATTATTAAATCAACACTTGATTCAATGATCCGGTCATGTCGCACATGACCGACTAGTATTCAATATATCGGCTTATCGAATCGATCTTCGATTCGATAACTAGGTTATATCACATACAACCAATCGAAACATTAATCGCGAGAATCAAATACGGTATCACATACACGCATTATTCTCGGTCCCGCACATATCTCATATGCGCTCCTATTTCGTTTCGCTTGAGCCAGGAAACCTCTGTGTAGGACTCTAAAGACTCGTCAATACGCCGGTAGCAGATGATGATCATATCAAGCACCCACAAGCCGCAAGCGGTCTGCTAAACGTAACGGCCACCTGGGTATTGAGCGATCAGAAGATCGACGAGCTAGCCCGCTCACACTCCTGCGAATCCGACCAGTAACACTTACCGTACAGTCCGGTCACTTCGTCTGATATGTCGCATATCAAGTCTAGGGGTGGTAAACGTCAGACCCCAATAACCGATAAGTCGTGCCGATGTGAGGCTCATAACGGGTCGAGAAACTATTGGTAACACTTACCAGCAAATCTCTGATCAGCCCTGGCCAGGGACTTCCCTGTTACGGCCAATCGAGCACTGCGCAACATCAAACCCCAATACCGGGAGAGACGAAACCCTTCCTATCGCTCATTGCCTCCATGTGACTCGGGACTGTACCCAAAGACCACCGTTTTGCACGCCCTCATGGATGTGGTAAGGTGGAGATCAAAGCACAGTGGGAATCACACAAGACTCTATGACGATCTTGGGTCTACAGACTAACCAGTACAAGTGTCACCTGAGAACTGCCATCTGACGTGAGGTATAATACCATCTGGGAGTTCTCGGCGAGTCCGTCCAGTGTACACAGTCTCCACTGAGCACCCGTATACCATCTCTGATGTCAAACATCAAAGGATATGGGATCATCCATCGCCCATCTCATGGGTCGAGAAGCGTATACGCTAGTCTACACTGGTATATCGATGCCCTGTCTCGATACACCCACGACTAGGGACCTTGAAGGATGTACTTATCGACTACCATGTCCCCACTAGTATGATTTGCATCATAGTCCAGGTAGTCAAGTACACATCCTAAGGGCATTACCAACATGTAACTATAAGACAGTTTAAAGAGACAAGTGTACATGTTAAGATAAAGAGTAACCAGATAGCATACTATCATATCGAGCAAGAAAGTCATCTCTATATATGTCCAAGCATCCAATATAATATACATCATCTGTACAATACTGGCCTCTAGGGTATACATACAACTAACACTCGGGTCTACAGACTAACCTGTACAAGTGTCACCTGAGAACTGCCATCTGACGTGAGGTATAATACCATCTGGGAGTTCTCGGCGAGTCCGTCCAGTGTACCCAGTCTCCACTGAGTACCCATATACCATCTCTGATGTCAAACACCAATGGATATGGGTTCATCCATCACCCATCTCATGGGTCGAGAAGCGTATACGCTAGTCTACACTGGTATATCGATGCCCCGTCTCGATACACCCACGACTAGGGACCTTGAAGGATGTACCTATGGACTACCATGTCCCCACTAGTATGATCTGCATCATAGTCCAGGTAGTCAAGTACACATCCTAAGGGCTTTACCAACATGTAACTATAAGACATTTTAATGAGACTAGTGTACATGTTAAGTTAAAGAGCAACCAGATAGCATACTATCATATCGAGCAAGAAAGTCATCTCTATATATGTCCAAGCATCCAATATAATATACATCATCTGTACAATACTGGCCTCTAGGGCATACATACTGTAAGTCCACGTTGCCCACCCCGGTGCTTACGGGGAGGCGGAAAACATAATAAAAATTGGATTTTAATCAACTATAGGCAACATGGACGAAGCTTTAAGGATCTTTGCTAAACATAAACTTGCTAAAGCTAACTACAAAGTAGCTAAGTGATGGAAAGGTTATACCTTGAGCTCAAAGTCCTTCTCTCCTTGCTCCTAGGAATGGTAGAAAGAGGTCACCTTGCTTGTCTTCTCCCGTCAAAGAAGGATCCACCCGAAAGCCTCGACCTTTAGCTTCAACTCCAAGCTAGGAGTAACTAGAGTGCAAGAAATGCTAAGACTTGAACCCTAGAAGAGAGTAGAGAAGATCAAGTGAAGGTTTTTCTCAAGCTTTTTGTTTCTCAACACATGAGAGGGAGAGGATGAACAAGAGAGAGAAATGATATCAGAGAATGAATTATTAGTGAGCCATTCTCACTAATATGTGTGAATAATTTTTAATTGAATAATTAGCTTGAAAATTGTCATGGTAAATCATGACATGACCATTATCATTTCAATTTTGCAAAGATCAAAGAGCATCTTCCAAATGAAATGATTATGGTCAAGTTGTTAACAAGGTCAACAAGTCAATGAAGTCAAATTGTCAACAACAACAACCATGCACAATTATTAAGCTAATTATCAATTAACTATAATACACACAAAATCAATAAGGTTAATAAAATGACAATAACCATTAACCCTAAACAAGGTCCTCTCCCCCAATCTCAAGCAACTGTGCATACGCACCCGCATTCGTGATCCGAGGAACACGAATACACTGAGAAAAACCAATCTCGAATCATATGCTAGGATCCGGCTTAAACCAAAGCCCGCTAGTATAAACTGTCCGGACAGCAAACGTGCACAAGTGCGCGGATGCGAACGAACCCTGTCGCAAAACCATGCGACCTCTACTCATTTTGCCTAAAGGCGAATAGCTCTCTGTGTGGGACTCTAAAGACTCGACACTACGCTGGCAGTGGGTTTAACCACAGACCGCAAGCGGCACTAGCTGTACGTAACGGTCCCCAGGTAGATGTCGATAAGAAGACTGACGAGGTGAACCCCATCTGCACTCCTACTGAGCCTGTATGTGACAGTCTCCGTACAGTCCGGTCTGTTCGTCTGATACATCGCATGGCGGGCCTAGGGGGGTAGTGAACGTCAGTCCCCTAATAGCGGTACAAGTCGTGTCGGAGTGTAGCCCAGAACACCCTGAGATAACACTGGAAACCTACCAGTATATCTCGCTTGCCCTGGCCAGGGACTACTCGTGTAATGGCTCTCCTGGACACAGCGCGATGTCAACCCCCAATACTGGGAGAGACGAATCCTGTCTAACCGTCACTGTCTCCAAGTGCTTCGGGACTGCACCCAAAAACTACCTGTTTGCACGACTCCTTTGAGCCGTGGTAGGGTAGTAATCAAAGTGCAGTGGGAACACACTCGAGGCGAAGTGACAGTGTCAAGTCAGCGGACTAAGCTGTACTCATGTCACCTGGGAACTGATAACTGACGATAGGTATATTACCAACCAACAGTTCCCGACGAGTCCTGTCCAGTGTACTCGTAACCTAACGAGCACCCGCATACTATCCCAAGTACGACGTACTAACGGCTGTGGGACAGACCGTCTCCCACACTGGGATGAGAAGCGCATACGCTAGTCTACTCCGGAGTATCGATGCCCTGTCTCGATAGTCCAACGACCAGGGACTTGTATAAGGATGTGCTTATAGATTACCCGGCTCCCACGAGTGCGAGCGCCATCACAACGCTGGTAATCAAGCAAAGATCCTAAGGGCTCTACTAATATGTATACCAGCAATATGCTAAAAGAAACACATGCACATATTAAAGCAGAGACAAACCAAGTAGCATACTACCATTTCGAGCAAGATTGTATATACAACTGTGAATATCCCAAGCTTCCATTAAGTAATATACAAGCTAGTATGATACAGTAATGGCCTCTAGGGCATATACACTAACAATCTCCCACTTGCACTAAGGCCATGTACTGGCGTATCGAAGACCTATCATCTCGATCAGCCGCTCGAACTGAGTCTGGGGCAAGGCCTTGGTGAATGGATCTGCTGTGTTATCCTCTGATGCAACTCTCCGGACCTCGATCTCCTGGCGATCCACGATCTCCCTGATCAGGTGATACCGCCTTAAGATGGGTCTGGGTTTCTGATGGGATCTGGGTTCCTTCGCTAAAGCTATAGCCCCGTTGTTGTCGCAATACAGAGGTATTGGGTCAACAATGGACGGAACCACCTGAAGTTCTCTCAAGAACTTCCTCATCCAGACAGCTTCTTTTACGGCATCAGATGCAGCGATGTATTCCGCTTCCATCGTCGAGTCAGCAACGGTTTCCTGTTTGGAGCTCTTCCAACACACCGCCCCTCCATTGAGGGTGAAGACAAAACCCGACATGGACTTGGAATCATCCTTGTCACTCTGGAAGCTGGAGTCAGCAAAGGCCTCAATCTGCAGGTCTTTTCCGCCATACACCAAGAACATCTCCTTAGTCCTTCTCAGGTACTTGAGAATGTTCTTTACTGCTATCCAATGTTTCTCCCCTGGGTTTTACTGATACCTGCTTACTACACTCAGTGCATAAGCCACATCCGGTCTGGTACACAACATCGCATACATTATAGAGCCTACCGCAGAAGCGTAGGGTATAATAGACATGCGATCCCTCTCCAAATCATTCTTGGGAGACATCTCTTTGGAGAGGGTGATCCCGTGACAAGCTGGTAAATTACCGCGCTTGGAATCTTCCATACTGAATCTCTTCAGTATGGTGTCGATGTACCTGGACTGTGAAAGTCCCAATATCCTCTTGGATCTGTCACGGTAGATCCGGATACCCAGAATGTATGAGGCATCACCCAGGTCTTTCATGGAGAACCTGTGTGACAAGAACCCCTTGACAGATTGTAGCATAGGAATGTCATTTTCTATTAAGAGAATGTCATCCACGTATAAAACGAGGAATACCACAATTCTCGCTACAAATCTACAATAGATGCACGGTTCATCTGGATTTTTGATAAAGCCAAATTCCTTGACCGTCTCATCAAAACAAATGTTCCAACTCCGCGATGCCTGCTTTAGTCCATAAATGGACTTAAGCAACTTGCACACCTTTCCGCTGCTCCCACTCTGAATGAAACCCTCTGGCTGATCCATATAGACACACTCCTCTAAATGACCATTTAGAAAAGCTGTCTTTATGTCCATCTGCCAAATCTCATAATCGTGGAAGGCAGCAATGGCAAGAAGGATCCGAATGGATTTCAGCATAGCTACTGGAGAAAAGGTTTCGTCATAGTCCAAACCAGGTCGCTGACGAAAACCCTTTGCTACCAGTCTAGCTTTATAGGTCTCAACCTGTCCATCTACACCAATCTTCCTTTTGAAGATCCACTTGCATCCTACGGGTTTTACCCCGTCTGGAGCAATGTCCAACGTCCATACTTTGTTGGTGTACATGGACTCCATTTCGGTCCGCATTGCATCCAGCCATTTTACCGTCGACGCTCTGAATGGCTTGCTGGAAGCTAGTAGGCTCATCACAATCTATGATGCAATCCTCTCTATCCCCGTCAATGAGAAAACCGTAGTATCTCTCGGGCGGATGAGACTGCCTACTACTCCTGCGGAGCGGCGTGGGAATGTCCTGATCTTTTGAACCCTCTGGATCAACCAAGCTTTCAGTAATAGCTCGTGGTTCTGGAATTTCTTCCAGTTCTATTGCGCTCCCACTTAATTCTTTTTCTATGAACTGGTGTTCTAGAAAGTGGGCATGGCGAGAAACAAGGACTTTTTGTTCCTCTTCGCAATAGAAGTAATATCCCTTGGAGTTCTTTGGATACCCCACAAACTTGCACTGTACTGAGCGTGCCTCGAGCTTGTCCGCATGCTGCTTTTTTACAAAAGATGGACATCCCCATGTCTTAATATGATTAAGATAGGGTTTCTTCCCACACCACATCTGATATGGTGTAGTAGGCACAGTCTTAGTTGGAACCCGGTTCAAAAGGTATGCAGCTGATTCTAGCGCATATCCCCAAAACGATCGCGGCAACTCGGCATTACTCATCATGGACCGTACCATATCCAATAGGGTTCGGTTCCGTCTCTCCGATACACCGTTATGTTGCGGAGTGTATGGAGGAGTAAGCTGAGAGAGAATTCCATTCTCTTTTAAGTAATTCAGGAATTCGGCACTTAAGTATTCTCCTCCTCGATCCGATCTTAGGATCTTGATACTTTTGCCTGTTTGTTTTTCTACTTCATTCTTATATTCCTGGAATTTTTCAAAAGCCTCGGACTTATGCTTCATTAAGAAGACATAACCGTACCTTAAAAAGTCATCCGTAAAAGTAATGAAGTAAGAATAACCGCTTCGCGCATGTGTAGACATTGGACCGCACACGTCGCTGTGTACGAGTCCCAAGAGCTCGCTCGCTCTTTCTCCGTGTCCAGTAAACAGAGTCTTTGTCATCTTTCCCTTGAGACAGGATTGACAAGTTGCATACGATTGATATTCGAATGAATCCAAATATCCTTCTGTGTGTAACTTAGTCAACCTTCTCTCATTGATGTGACCCAGTCTACAATGCCATAAGAAAGTTTTATTGATTTCTGGAGACTTTCTTTTGTGTGTATTCTGGACATTGAAAATCTGTGGTTGGTTTAATACGTATATACCGTTGTTCAATGTACCTGACCCAATCAAAGCTTGATTAAGGTGAATGTTCACTACATTACTTACAAATGCAAATTCATAACCTTCTTTAGACAATAAAGATACAGAAATGATATTACAGGTTGCATTTGGTACATAATAACAAATACGCAAAACCAAAAAATGTCCATCTGACAATCCCAGATGATAGTCCCCCACGGCCTCAGCATCCATGCTAGCACTGTTCGCAACTCTGAGGGTCATATCACCTGCCTTCAAAACTCTACGCTTTCTCAACGCCTGCAAAGAATTACAGATATGAGATCCTGATCCAGTATCCAATACCCAGGAAGTAGAGTTTATTGATAGACAGTTTTCAATAACATACACACCTGAAGCTGAAGCTGCAACTCGCTTCAAATCCTGTGTTCTGGCTTTCCAAGCCTTGCAATCCTGTTTCCAGTGACCACTTCTGTGACAGTAGAAGCATTCGTCCTTCCCCACCAGCTTTCCCGCTACCTTTGTTGCTTTTCCTTTTCCCTTCGTATCCACTTTACTGACACCGCCTCTTGGTTTGGCGGGGGCTTTCTTCTTCTTGCCCTTGGCTTTCGCCCTGGACCTAGAAGAGGAAGATCCTCCTACAAACAAAGTGGATGTCTCCCTACCCTTCTGTAGGGTGCCCTCAGCAATCCTCAACATGTTCAGAAGTTCGGAAAGTTCAACCTCCTTTCCTTGCATGTTGAAGTTAAGAATGAACTGGGCGTAAGTGGAAGGAAGGGGCTGGAGAATCAAATCAGTATAGAGTTCATTCTCCAACGTGGTCCCAAGGTCCGCGAGCTCCTCAATGTAGCCAATCATCTTAAGCACGTGTTCCGCTACCGATGATCCGACGGCCAATCTTGCCGAAAAAAGCTTCTTCGACACTTCGTATCTTGCGATACGAGACTGCTCTCCATACAGTTCTTTTGTATGGAGAAATATGGACTCTAGGTCCATATTCTCGTGCCTCCTCTGATGTTCGTTGTCCATCGAGGCTAGTACGAGGCATCTGGCCCTCGCGCAATCTATCTCCCATGTCTTACGGATTTCTACATCCGCGACGGTGGAGGTGGGACCTGGGACAGGGGGAGCTTTGGTGGTAAGTATGTACCCCAACTTGTCATAAGTGATAGCCATCTTGACATTCCTGAGCCAATCTTTGTAGTTTGGCCCTGTCAGTTTATTTTTATCTAATAATAACTTAAGTCCGGTCATCTTGAATGGTCGCTACAATTAGGAGAGAGAAAAGAAACACTTTAGCATGATGCTCTTGCAAGTTTAGAGTGGTTTTTAATTTGTCTAAACTGGATGGCTCCCACTATCTCTCGAATCCCTTCTCAAACCGTAAAGAAAGGATTAGTCAGGATTACTCTCACCGTACAATACTTGCTTAACCGTTCAGCCAGGCCAGTGTCGGTACTTCGAGGGAGGTTTTCCAACGCTTTCGCGAAGTTCCTTAATTAAGTAACCCCTTTTCCCTGTGGGCGTAGCCCCGCTAACACCTTTCTAGGCACCTACTAGGTTTATAGCATTGATCGTTAAGTGAGAGTTTTCCCGAGGAGTAGCATATACTCACAGTAGGATCGGGATCCAAATATCATCGCGTGATAAAACCGAAGGAATCCTACCAGAATCATCACACTCCAAATGGTATGCAAGGCTAGCAAGTTTCAGTACTTATGAAACTCCCGATGTGGATTTTTGCCCCATGCTCTTATGACCTTGACTTTGGCCAAAATATCATAAGTCACATGTCAAGTTCTACCCGTCATTCTCCTGGTTAATTTGGACCCACCCGTACCTACCCTTGACTTTGGCCAAAATGGCAGCACGACTGTCCCAAATCAACGCATCTATCTATGCTGCACATGAATACCCAAACGCTACCAATCACTATGCCTTGACTTTGGCCAAAACACATAGCTTGAATACTTTTGACCATTCATGTGGAATGACGGAGGGCTACGAATGGTTTTGGCGAAACCGTGAACGTAGTGAACTTGATATAATCGACGGAACGAGATAGCTTTTAAAAGGAGTGGTTCAAGCTCCGCGTTTAAAAGTTTAGTTTTGAAAAGAACCGAGTGGTTTTCAAAGTGTTCCAATCGACTTTTACTTGGTTTATTTCTTGCATTAGTTCTTTTAATGCGTCCCATCATTTAATCCTACCATTGCAGAAAACAACCAAAATATGACGTACGCTTATGCCATTCGCATTCGCCACGGGGCCCCGTCATCACCCGTTAGGTTACTTAACTAACGACAGAGCGGGGGCTGGGCTAGCGCTGCTGTAAAACATAAGCAACGCCTAAATAGTTATTATATATATATAGCAATGATAGACATTACAGATCACAGATGAATACATTGGATATACTAGGAATCCGTAATGCGTTCGAGCCTGCAACGTAAAACGGATTACACGGTCGCGGTGAATAGCCAATACCCCACCCAAGACCCCTACGGGTGCGGCAAACTACCCGCCAAGCACAAGAAGCGAAGCAACCTCCCTCACCATCGTGAGTAGGCCACTCGGCACTTCGAGATACCCGGTAGTTTGTGCACCCCCTCCATGGGTCTATCCTAGGAGCAAAAACAGTAAAAAGAATTATACAATGACGGCTACAACCCCGACCCGGTTGTACGGCCATACAAATAATATTATTACATCAATTTACATGTTACAAATGAATGAAAGAAAAATAACGCTCGTCTCACATCCACCCCGGCTATTCACCCGCGACAATCCAATCCATTCATATCCACAAACCAATAACAATCACAGATCACAGAGATGTATAACCCCGACTAATCGACTTATAGCGATTAGCCGACGTTCAATACATACAAGCATCACAGATATAACCGATATAGTTAAAGTGTAGTGAAGTTCCGAAAAAATACGGATTTATAGGCCCCCAAAAGTAAATTTTAGTTCTGGAAAATCTGGGCACATATAACATATCCTAAAAATCCCAAAACCAACACAAAAACACACTGCACCAAAATCGAGGCAGAGAACAGACAAGACGGCCGCGGATGCGCGGCGCAATAGGTTCCTAGCGCCGCGGATCCGCGCCCATTTTGTCGACTCACTGTCTCGTTTTTGGTGGTGTTCTTAACAAAACCCTGAGATAATTTTTGGTGTATAACAAATTTTATTTTGACCAGAAAAAAAATTAACAGAAACTTAGGGTTTTGCGAGTTTGGTTTTTCGATTTTCCGGTTTCGAAACTTCGTTACACTTAACTACTTAGCTAGTTTAGGTTTAGTTAGGCTCTGATACCACTGTAAGTCCACGTTGCCCACCCCGGTGCTTACGGGGAGGCGGAAAACATAATAAAAATTGGATTTTTATCAACTATAGGCAACATGGACGAAGCTTTAAGGATCTTTGCTAAACATAAACTTGCTAAAGCTAACTACAAATTAGCTAAGTGATGGAAAGGTTATACCTTGAGCTCAAAGTCCTTCTCTCCTTGCTCCTAGGAATGGTAGAAAGAGGTCACCTTGCTTGTCTTCTCCCGTCAAAGAAGGATCCACCCGAAAGCCTCGACCTTTAGCTTCAACTCCAAGCTAGGAGTAACTAGAGTGCAAGAAATGCTAAGACTTGAACCCTAGAAGAGAGTAGAGAAGATCAAGTGAAGGTTTTTCTCAAGCTTTTTGTTTCTCAACACATGAGAGGAAGAGAGCTTGAGGGAGAGGATGAACAAGAGAGAGAAATGATATCAGAGAATGAATTATTAGTGAGCCATTCTCACTAATATGTGTGAATAATTTTTAATTGAATAATTAGCTTGAAAATTGTCATGGTAAATCATGACATGACCATTATCATTTCAATTTTGCAAAGATTAAAGAGCATCTTCCAAATGAAATGATTATGGTCAAGTTGTCAACAAGGTCAACAAGTCAATGAAGTCAAATTGTCAACAACAACAACCATGCACAATTATTAAGCTAATTATCAATTAACTATAATACACACAAAATCAATAGGGTTAATAAAATGACAATAACCATTAACCCTAAACAAGGTCCTCTCCCCCAATCTCAAGCAACTGTGCATACGCACCCGCATTCGTGATCCGAGGAACACGAATACACTGAGAAAAACCAATCTCGAATCATATACAAGGATCCGGCTTAAACCAAAGCCCGCTAGTATAAACTGTCCGGACAGCAAACGTGCACAAGTGCGCGGATGCGAACGAACCCTGTCGCAAAACCATGCGACCTCTACTCATTTTGCCTAAAGGCGAATAGCTCTCTGTGTGGGACTCTAAATACTCGACACTACGCTGGCAGTGGGTTTAACCACAGACCGCAAGCGGCACTAGCTGTACGTAACGGTCCCCAGGTAGATGTCGATAAGAAGACTGACGAGGTGAACCCCATCTGCACTCCTACTGAGCCTGTATGTGACAGTCTCCGTACAGTCCGGTCTGTTCGTCTGATACATCGCATGGCGGGCCTAGGGGGGCGGTGAACGTCAGTCCCCTAATAGCGGTACAAGTCGTGTCGGAATGTAGCCCAGAACACCCTGAGATAACACTGGAAACCTACCAGTATATCTCGCTTGCCCTGGCCAGGGACTACTCGTGTAATGGCTCTCCTGGACACAGCGCGATGTCAACCCCCAATACCGGGAGAGACGAATCCAGTCTAACCGTCACTGCCTCCAAGTGCTTCGGGACTGCACCCAAAAACTACCTGTTTGCACGACTCCTTTGAGTCGTGGTAGGGAAGTAATCAAAGTGCAGTGGGAACACACTCGAGGCGAAGTGACAGTGTCAAGTCAGCGGACTAAGCTGTACTCATGTCACCTGGGAACTGATAACTGACGATAGGTATATTACCAACCAACAGTTCCCGACGAGTCCTGTCCAGTGTACTCGTAACCTAACGAGCACTCGCATACTATCCCAAGTACGACGTACTAACGGCTGTGGGACAGACCGTCTCCCACACTGGGATGAGAAGCGCATACGCTAGTCTACTCCGGAGTATCGATGCCCTGTCTCGATAGTCCAACGACCAGGGACCTGTATAAGGATGTGCTTATAGATTACCCAGCTCCCACGAGTGCGAGCGCCATCACAACGCTGGTAATCAAGCAAAGATCCTAAGGGCTCTACTAATATGTATACCAGCAATATGCTAAAAGAAACACATGCACATATTAAAGCAGAGACAAACCAAGTAGCATACTACCATTTCGAGCAAGATTGTATATACAACTGTGAATATCCCAAGCTTCCATTAAGTAATATACAAGCTAGTATGATACAGTAATGGCCTATAGGGCATATACACTAACACATACAACTAACAATCTCCCACTTGCACTAGGGCCAGCTGCTGTAGTATCGCATACCGAGCATCCCGAAGAGTCTCTCAAACTGTATCTGGGGAATGGCCTTCGTGAGTGGATCCGCCGTGTTGTTCCTCGTGTCAACCCTCCTGACTTCGATCTCCCGGCGATCAACTATCTCCCGGATCAGGTGATACCGCCTCAGAATATGCCTGGATCGCTGATGGGACCTGGGTTCCTTGGCAAAAGCCACCGCTCCATTGTTATCGCAATACAAAGGTATTGGATGCTCAATGGATGGAACCACTCCAAGTTCGGTAATGAACTTCTTGATCCAGACAGCCTCTTTAGCAGCATCGTTGGCAGCGATGTATTCAGCCTCCATCGTCGAGTCTGCCACAGTTTCCTGCTTGGAACTCTTCCAGCTAACCGCCCCTCCGTAAAGGGTAAAGAAAAATCCCGACTATGACTTAGAGTCGTCCTTATCACTCTGGAAGCTCGAATCGGTAAAGGACTCCACTTGGAGTTCTCCGTTACCATACACCAAGAGCATCTCTTTAGTCCTTCTCAAGTACTTGAGAATGCTCTTCATAGCTGTCCAGTGACTCTCTCCAGGATCAGCTTGATACCTGCTCACTATACTTAGTGAGTATGCCACATCGGGTCTGGTACATAGCATCGCATACATCATAGAGCCTACAGCCGAAGCATAGGGTATCCCTTGCATGCGAGCTCTCTCCAAATCAGTCTTGGGAGACATCTCTTTGGAGAGAGTGACTCCAGAGATCGTGGGTAAGTTCCCACGCTTGGATTCTTCCATACTAAACCTCTTTAGTATGGTGTCAATGTACCTGGATTGGGACAATCCCAAAATCCGTTTGGATCTATCTCTATAGATCCTAATTCCCAATATGCACGAGGCATCACCAAGATCTTTCATTGAGAATCTTTGTGATAAGAAGAGCTTGACCGATTGCAGCATAGGAATATCATTTCCTATCAAGAGTATGTCGTCCACGTACAATACGAGGAAGACTACCTTACTCTCTGCTACCTTCTTGTAGATACAAGGTTCATCTGGGTTTTTGACGAAATCAAATTCTTTGATAACGACGTCAAAGCAGATGTTCCAACTCCGCGATGCTTGCTTTAATCCATAAATGGATTTAAGCAGCTTGCACACCTTCCCGCTGCTCCCACTGTCTACGAAGCCCTCTGGCTGAGTCATGTTGTCACGTCCCGAAAGTACGGAACATGACCGGCACTTAAACTACGAAACGTCTCGAGGCGTACGTAATCTAAGTAAATCGAAAACCCAGAAATCCAAACCAAGAAAAGAAGTAGAGTGAAGGAAAACCAATTTAAAACAAGTAGTTTCAATAGCATAAGCCGAATTATGCGGTTTTTTTTAAAAACATCAAAATTTTACTGAAAATTTCGGCAGAGTCTCCTTTGTAAATACTGGCTCCCAAATGGGATACAACATGAATAGTATACGAAATCACTAAAAAGGCATCCCCAAGCGGGAGCTAGCTCTTCGTCAATCGACGGTCACAACCACACAAGCAATATAATATACAACGCCAACGGCGAGGATCAAAACTCAAAGGGAAACTCAAAACCACCAGAAATGTAACGAGCGACTCTAAGGTCGAAAGAATAAACAATACTGGTCTCTATCTCAATAAATACATGTTTGGTTGATGGAACTTCTAGATACAACAGAATAATGATATACAAGATATATAATGGGGGTGCGATACAAATAAACCCACCTACTAGCAAATCACCCGAAAATGGAAGTAGTGCCAGCAAAGCCGTAATGAAACCTGTACGGCAAAACCTGCAAGAACTGTGGCACAACGGGGGTGAGTTGCCAACTCGTGAATAGAAAAACATCTACGGAAAGAAATCGCATAAATAACGCAACCTAGGTCAAAGATCATAATATATCCTCAATTATAAATATAACATGCAACCTATAACAAGGCTAGGGTAAATATCTAACCCGAGTGTAATCTCATGTGCCCATGTCTGTGCCTCAGGTAGCAATATATCATATGAATGAGGTATGAATGCATGAAAACAGAATACATGTAAATGAAGAACTGTTTTCATAATTTAGTGAGATTTCCTTTGCATTTTTAAAATGAGTTATCATAATAAAATCAGCATAAAAGAGTGCCCAGCATCGACACAAAACAAGTGTCCAAATATCTCGATATCTCTGTATCACAATCTCTGTACCTCAATATCTCAAAATCAATATCTAGGGTGTCGTCAATCCAGATCGGCCCCTACCATCCATCTCAAGAGCACGACGGTATCCTCCGGATATCCGACGCGTCGGGTAATATCACCGGTCGGTAGTGCTCCCCTGCCGGGCTCAACGTCAACAACACATTCCTCTTGCCCCGGGGTACCGCACCGGGCCCACCATGTACCCGAAACGGTTCCTCCACTCCTCGAATCGGGTCTCGAAATCCATCAGCAAACTCATGGTGGACGACTCATACATCATGGGAAAACCGCACTTTTTATTTTAAAGAGAGAAAAGGTTTATTTATGTTTTTGCGGTTTTCCTCCAAATCCAGAAAATCTCATGGAAATCCGAATCCAAAACCTCAATAACACGTAAAATAGTGAATATATGCGTGAGAATCCATGAATGCGGCATAACAATGAATAACAGTATGCATGAAGTAGCAGGTAATAACTACAATGTCTAAACTATTAGCTAACAGGCTATGTCAAGCAATAGTATTTTCTAAGGTGTACGTGACATGGCAATTACCGATGAAGATGTGTGTGAGCCGGCAAGTAAGTGTACGTGGTACATACGCATCATCGGTAATGGTGCTGGTGTCCTAACAACATGATATCAATAATGGAGTATGAAACATAATATAAGCATGCGATGCAAAGCGAACCACAATAATGAGCGGGAGCTGAATACTAGACGCAACTATAACTAATCTGCATTAATCTAATATAAGTCCTACAAATGGTGCCTTTTGAAATAACACAAATCATGGGGTTTTGAAAATAGGGGCTACGGTGTTTTTATGAAAAGATACGTCTTTTGAAATATCCGTAGGATCCCTTGGGCTGTCTTTTAAAATACCCACGATTCGTTAGTTTTTGAAATAGGTAAGAATCGAATCTAATCTAACAGCTAAACTAAACTAAAGGTCTAAGCTAACCAGCTGGACTACAGGTAAAGAAACCGCCTAATATCTGAGTCGATACATATACATACCTGTATATATATTAGTCGGTGATCCCGCCTCAATAATATCATATCCGATACCATATCTATAATCAGACATCCCAAGTCAAGAGTGCGGATCAATCATCAAAATATAGCTCGTACGTAAATCCGTCGTACGGCATCCCCAAATCTGGGTACGGGTTAATATCATATTCATCATACTATTCATCCGGTATCCTCTTTATCCAAGATCATAGTCCAGGGTACTGACCTATGTCTAGTATAATACTAATATCATCAATATAGTCATGATCTGACTACTGATCGACGGTCTCGTACAAACCGATATCACAACCACAAAACAAATCTCATCGACTCAGCTCAATCCCAAGTATCGTCCTCATATCCGTATGTGAACACATAGTCCCATACCCATGTGAACACATAACTATCAAGAATCCCATGAGCACATATAAATAGGAATGTATGCAAATATGTATGTGTGTATGTGTAGTGCGACACTTTCCTAGGGTTCGCAACACTAAAGTAATCCAACACCCCAATATCCATCCTGACATCGTTATTAATCCCAAATAACATATAAAAATTGTTGGTGTGTAGACGCATCCGTATACACCACCACGGACTGCGGGGGTGCTATACGCCATCCACCCGACTTCTCCCCGTAGACATAAATCTACTCACCTGGTCCTCGCTCGCCGGTGCCGACGTCGCCATGCGCTTGCTTGTCGTCTCGAAGTCCATATGGGGTACCTACATATCATAACGCACCATATCGCATTAAAATCCGACTCATGACCAAAACGACGCACGAAACCCACATAGGTCAAAACCTATGGTTGCTTTCACAAATCGACCCAAAAACCCTCGACGTCGGCGTACAAACGCCAGACCATCGAGAAAAACCCAAATACACTCATTTGCACATTCACGAACACTAATTTTAATATAAAATAGGTTAAAACTCACAAAAACCCCAAATTCACTTTAAAAGCCGTTTTTCCGAAAAACTAGCAAGCAAAATTACCCGTTTTAGTACAAAACTCGATGTTTAAACAATTCTAGCGGCCATAATACTTATTAAATAACTTAAATAAGTCATAAAAACCATTTCCATAATTTAATCACATAAATTTGCATAATTTCCAAAATCCTAGATTGCAAAAATATCAATTTTAACACTTTTTAATGTAAAATTCACAATTTTACAATTAAACTTGGTTTTGCATATATTAAATGGTTAAACCACTCATGGAAACCTTAATGATGTGCTAAAAATCCTAACTAGATTTTAATCCCACGTTTTTTTTTAATTTCTAAAACCTAGTTAGCAATTTAGCATAATTATCACCATTTTTAAACTAACAAATTAGCAACTAGTAACCAAATTAGATTTTGCATTCAATTACATGTTAATCCCCTCATTACAATCATAAGCTAATGATAAAGAACCTAATTTAATTCAAACCCTACCTTCAATTCAAAATCCCCACTTGAATTTCCAAACATTCAATTAAACCCACAATTTAACACCTAATTAGACTACATTGAAGTAATTAATCGAAAATTACATTATGGTTTAGGATTTATACCTCAACATGATTGAGATCTAGCATGCTAACATAGCCTCCAAATTGGTTCACTAGCTCCAAGATCCATGCTTGAATGACAAAGGAATAATGGGTAAAGGTTGGATTTGGATTAGCTTTGATTTTGTATGGATTTTGAGGCAAAATTTGGGGATTTTTGATGAGAATGAGAGGAGAAGAAATGGGAGGGGCTGATGCAGAATTTTTGGAAGGGGAGGCTCGGCCATTTAGTTAGGGGGGAGAGAGAGAGTGATTGTTTGTATTGGAACAAAACCACAAGTCAACAAAACCCATGCTTCTTTCTTTTCTTTTCTTTTTCTATTTTAAAAGTAGTGAAAAAATGAGGTGATTGGAGAGAGAAAGAGAGAGAGAGGGCTGTCAAAAAGAGGGCCGGCCACATGGTGGGGAGGAGAGAGGGTGTGTGTGTGGAGCAATGAACACCAAACACCAATACAATATGCACCAAAACCCTTTTATTTTCACAAAATAAGCCTTTTTCTTCAATATTTTCTAAACCGTTTTGGAAAACGATTTCGTTTCAAAAACCACATGATAAAATTTTATTTAATGTTTCATGATGCACAAAATTTGTTTTAACTCATTCCAATTTGTAATTTTCCCTAATTAAATATATTAGTGACGGCTTAAAATAATATTAAAATAATTAATTTCGGAAAATTTTTCAGAAAATTTGAAATTTCACCAGTGGCTCAATAAACACCAAATACTAGCAATTTCATAGCTAGAATATGTATATTTAATTTTGTAATAAAGATTTTTGTATTTTGACTTTTTGCGGAAAACCCCCCTTATTTTACCGATTTTCCGAAATTTCACCGAAACGATTTTCAAAACGTTACAATCTTTCCCCCTTAAAGAAATTCGGTCCCCGAATTTAAATTAAAACTTCCCCCAAATACTAAAATATTTCAGCCAAAACCATCAAATCGCCGGGGCTCCGAAATCATAAATACATAAAACAAATTGTAGCGCAACGCATGCGCATGAAAAATGAGCATATAACTCAAATCAGAACTCCGTCAAGCATCCCGCAATCATCGGAGTCATGGGGAAGACATCAATATCAAATCCAAAGCAAAACCAATATGATATACTCGAAACTATACATGTAAAATATATTCAGGTACTGTCCTCTGACTAGTCCTGCTCAGTACGAAAACACATAGCAATATCATAAAAACGTACTGCTCTATAAGAAAAATCAATCCCCAAAATACGCGTATGAATACTACGTGCGTCTTGTGCGCACGGAAATCAAAATCCAAATATGTGCCATACATATGCACAGAAACAACATCTAAGTGCATCGGATGTGCACGAAACATCTGTCATAGGCAACATGTGTGCCTGACAGCAAAATCAGGTGCATCTGACATGCACGAAAAATCTCGATTTAGTGCATCTGGTGTGCACCAAAATCACACTTCAAAACATGCGCCCAACATGCGCGAAATTCCAAATCAGGTGCATCCATCGTGCACGAAATCATGAAATCCAATATCAAGTGCCGAACATGCGCAAAATCAAATCAGGTGCACAAGGTGCACAAAACAAATATCGAACATCACCATCGAAATCAAAGTCCAGGGCATCTAAATGCACAACATACGTAACACTGCACTGCAAGCATATATGAACTATACCGCGTGCAAAAACCAAATCGTGTGCGTATATACGCACAAAATCAACTCAAATGTCTAAAACCGTAAAATCGCAAACATATGAAACCAAGCACGAAAACGATATCAAGTGCAACACTGTGCAAAGATCGTAAATCCTCAATCATCAAATTCAAATCATGCGAATCAATCACCCAAAACATCGAAATCAATAATGGCTGAATAGTACCGCTCAAGTGCATCCTCTAAGAATCTCGGGCCAACTGTCGCGGTCACTAGTGGGACGTCTCGTCGATGATCATGAACTCTGGCCTGCTGGTGTGCGTAACATGACCACTCCTGGGTCCAAGTCTTCTCCGTGGATTACCAATTTCACGATCCATCGGCTCATCGGCCCTGTCAAGGCAGCATATCACTGGCGTCGGCCTCTGGCTCTCTGAATGCACGTGACACATCAGATCCTGGGTGCAAATATCATTGCATCAGTGGCCTGGAAGGATTCCTGCTCAAGGTCTCATCCAAGTCTCATCTCTGCCTAACTGTCCGGAAGTCATCGCCCTTTACTACATCTGCTTCTTGCTCCGGAACGGCTGCATACTCATCACGACTGCTTCTGGAAGGTATATCCAAGTACAATGCCTCGGCATGTGCATCGCATCTCTGATGTCGGCGGAGTGGAACGTCATCATATCCAGATCTTGTATGAACCTCTTGCTCCACTTTTCTCTAATGTCGACTGCTTCGGACTCGTCTCATCGTGGCTACATGGACTGAGCTCCAACGGCTACCCTCATATCGGGAGTCTCCCAAGAAATGCATCTCACCACCTAGCATCCAAATTAAGTCGAGCCATCCGATCGATTCGTCAAAATCTCATAATCCCCCAAGAGCTCAACATCTTGGGCACAGTTTAATAGTATCGAGTACATACCACAGCATCGGTGGTCCAGCCGTAGAAGGGCAAACCCAAGCCTCACTAATGGCGTCGTAGAACTGCCGCAAACCCGAAGGTTCAAAGGCTTTCACACGGTCAGTAAGTCGAGTTAGGGTTTCATTCTTCTAGAGGGACCATAGAATTTCCTGCATATCTTTCCGACTACTTTAAACTTGGAATAATAGGTTTCTGACATTCGATCGTCTCTGTCGACTCTCAACGTCTCCGCGTGAAGTCGTCTCTAGCTGGAATCAATTTATCTGATGACCTCTCATCGGGGTAGCGAACGAACCACATGTCCTAGTCATTCATCCTCGGTGACTAGCGACCTTCTATCATCTCTTAGTACAACCTTGTACTGCAATAGCTCCCACATCTGGGGCGATATCCCGTCGTTCGCTGCAACAACTGGCTCACTCGTCCGCACGCTGAACAGTGCCTCAATCATCATGAGTAAGTAATATACTAATGGTCATCAAAATCTGGCTGGCCTCTGTCAGTGGCTCAATCCACTAGTGTCGATCAGCACATCCGAGTAACCTCATAAAGGCGATCCGCCAAACGCTCGTGGCGCGGAAACACTGTAAAAAGACACATCTCTGCAATCGCGTGTTGCCGGAATTTCGCCCTGGTCAGTCCTCGTTCGTGAAGAGCTCGTGCTGACCGCAACTCTAGCTATAGCTCTCCCTGCCCGTAATCGTGGCAGCAAAACCATAACTGTTACCGATGAAGCTAGATGAGGAACGAATATAATACTGAACAAAGAAATGTACATCCTAAGGCTTCTTAAGTGGAGTAGCGTATCGTAAGTATGCCGCGGAACATACCCACGGTACGTCACTCTACTTTAGTCACCTATTCCATCAACCAAGGGTCATCCTACGCTCCGAAGGTAAAACCTAACGCTCTGATACCAACTTTGTCACGTCCCGAAAGTACGGAACATGACCGGCACTTAAACTACGAAACGTCTCGAGGCGTACGTAATCTAAGTAAACCGAAAACCCAGAAATCCAAACCAAGAAAAGAAGTAGAGTGAAGGAAAACCAATTTAAAACAAGTAGTTTCAATAGCATAAGTCGAATTATACGGTTTTTTTAAAAACATCAAAATTTTACTGAAAATTTCGGCAGAGTCTCCTTTGTAAATACTGGCTCCCAAACGGGATACAACATGAATAGTATACGAAATCACTAAAAAGGCATCCCCAAGCGGGAGCTAGCTCTTCGTCAATCGACGGTCACAACCACACAAGCAATATAATATACAACGCCAACGGCGAGGATCAAAACTCAAAAGGAAACTCAAAACCACCAGAAATGTAACGAGCGACTCTAAGGTCGAAAGAATAAACAATACTAGTCTCTATCTCAATAAATACATGTTTGGTTGATGGAACTTCTAGATACAACAGAATAATGATATACAAGATATATAATGGGGGTGCGATACAAATAAACCCACCTACTAGCAAATCACCCGGAAATGGAAGTAGTGCCAGCAAAGCCGTAATGAAACCTGTACGGCGAAACCTGCAAGAACTGTGGCACAACGGGGGTGAGTTGCCAACTCGTGAATAGAAAAACATCTACGGAAAGAAATCGCATAAATAACGCAACCTAGGTCAAAGATCATAATATATCCTCAATTATAAATATAACATGCAAACAATAACAAGGCTAGGGTAAATATCTAACCCGAGTGTAATCTCATGTGCCTATGTCTGTGCCTCAGGTAGCAATATATCATATGAATGAGGTATGAATGCATGAAAACAGAATACATGTAAATGAAGAACTGTTTTCATAATTTAGTGAGATTTCCTTTGTATTTTTAAAATGAGGTATCATAATGAAATCAGCATAAAAGAGTGCCCAGCATCGACACAAAACAAGTGTCCAAATATCTCGATATCTCTGTATCACAATCTCTGTACCTCAATATCTCAAAATCAATATCTAGGGTGCCGTCAATCCAGATCGGCCCCTACCATCCATCTCAAGACCACGACGGTATCCTCCGGATATCCGACGCGTCGGGTAATATCACCGGTCGGTAGTGCTCCCCTGCCAGGCTCAACGTCAACAACACATTCCTCTTGCCCCGGGGTACCGCACCGGGCCCACCATGTACCCGAAACGGTTCCTCCACTCCTCGAATCGGGTCTCGAAATCCATCAGCAAACTCATGGTGGACGACTCATACATCATGGGAAAACCGCACTTTTTATTTTAAAGAGAGAAAAGGTTTATTTATGTTTTTGCGGTTTTCCTCCAAATCCAGAAAATCTCATGGAAATCCGAATCCAAAACCTCAATAACACGTAAAATAGTGAATATATGCGTGAGAATCCATGAATGCGGCATAACAATGAATAACAGTATGCATGAAGTAGCAGGTAATAACTACAATGTCTAAACTATTAGCTAACAGGCTATGACAAGCAATAGTATTTTCTAAGGTGTACGTGACATGGCAATTACCGATGAAGATGTGTGTGAGCCGGCAAGTAAGTGTACGTGGTACATACGCATCATCGGTAATGGTGCTGGTGTCCTAACAACATGATATCAATAATGGAGTATGAAACATAATATAAGCATGCGATGCAAAGCGAACCACAATAATGAGCGGGAGCTGAATACTAGACGCAACTATAACTAATCTGCATTAATCTAATATAAGTCCTACAAATGGTGCCTTTTGAAATAACACAAATCATGGGGTTTTGAAAATAGGGGCTACGGTGTTTTTATGAAAAGATACGTCTTTTGAAATATCCGTAGGATCCCTTGGGCTGTCTTTTAAAATACCCACGATTCGTTAGTTTTTGAAATAGGTAAGAATCGAATCTAATCTAACAGCTAAACTAAACTAAAGGTCTAAGCTAACCAGCTGGACTACAGGTAAAGAAACCGCCTAACATCTGAGTCGATACATATACATACCTGTATATATATTAGTCGGTGATCCCGCCTCAATAATATCATATCCGATACCATATCTATAATCAGACATCCCAAGTCAAGAGTGCGGATCAATCATCAAAATATAGCTCGTACGTAAATCCGTCGTACGGCATCCCCAAATCTGGGTACGGGTTAATATCATATTCATCATACTATTCATCCGGTATCCTCTTTATCCAAGATCATAGTCCAGGGTACTGACCTATGTCTAGTATAATACTAATATCACCAATATAGTCATGATCTGACTACTGATCGACGGTCTCGTACAAACCGATATCACAACCACAAAACAAATCTCATCGACTCAGCTCAATCCCAAGTATCGTCCTCATATCCGTATGTGAACACATAGTCCCATACCCATGTGAACACATAACTATCAAGAATCCCATGAGCACATATAAATAGGAATGTATGCAAATATGTATGTGTGTATGTGTAGTGCGACACTACCCTAGGGTTCGCAACACTAAAGTAATCCAACACCCCAATATCCATCCTAACATCGTTATTAATCCCAAATAACATATAAAAATTGTTGGTGTGTAGACGCATCCGTATACACCACCACGGACTGCGGGGGTGCTATACGCCATCCACCCGACTTCTCCCCGTAGACATAAATCTACTCACCTGGTCCTCGCTCACCGGTGCCGACGTCGCCATGCGCTTGCTTGTCGTCTCGAAGTCTATATGGGGTACCTACATATCATAACGCACCATATCGCATTAAAATCCGACTCATGACCAAAACGACGCATGAAACCCACATAGGTCAAAACCTATGGTTGCTTTCACAAATCGACCCAAAAACCCTCGACGTCGGCGTACAAACGCCAGACCATCGAGAAAAACCCAAATACACTCATTTGCACATTCACGAACACTAATTTTAATATAAAATAGGTTAAAACTCACAAAAACCCCAAATTCACTTTAAAAGCCGTTTTTCCGAAAAACTAGCAAGCAAAATTACCCGTTTTAGTACAAAACTCGATGTTTAAACAATTCTAGCGGCCATAATACTTATTAAATAACTTAAATAAGTCATAAAAACCATTTCCATAATTTAATCACATAAATTTGCATAATTTCCAAAATCCTAGATTGCAAAAATATCAATTTTAACACTTTTTAATGTAAAATTCACAATTTTACAATTAAACTTGGTTTTGCATATATTAAATGGTTAAACCACTCATGGAAACCTTAATGATGTGCTAAAAATCCTAACTAGATTTTAATCCCACGTTTTTTTTAATTTCTAAAACCTAGTTAGCAATTTAGCATAATTATCACCATTTTTAAACTAACAAATTAGCAACTAGTAACCAAATTAGATTTTGCATTCAATTACATGTTAATCCCCTCATTACAATCATAAGCTAATGATAAAGAACCTAATTTAATTCAAACCCTACCTTCAATTCAAAATCCCCACTTGAATTTCCAAACATTCAATTAAACCCACAATTTAACACCTAATTAGACTACATTGAAGTAATTAATCGAAAATTACATTATGGTTTAGGATTTATACCTCAACATGATTGAGATCTAGCATGCTAACATAGCCTCCAAATTGGTTCACTAGCTCCAAGATCCATGCTTGAATGACAAAGGAATAATGGGTAAAGGTTGGATTTGGATTAGCTTTGATTTTGTATGGATTTTGAGGCAAAATTTGGGGATTTTTGATGAGAATGAGAGGAGAAGAAATGGGAGGGGTTGATGCAGAATTTTTGGAAGGGGAGGCTCGGCCATTTAGTTAGGGGGGAGAGAGAGAGTGATTGTTTGTATTGGAACAAAACCACAAGTCAACAAAGCCCATGCTTCTTTCTTTTCTTTTCTTTTTCTATTTTAAAAGTAGTGAAAAAATGAGGTGATTGGAGAGAGAAAGAGAGAGAGAGGGCTGTCAAAAAGAGGGCCGGCCACATGGTGTGGAGGAGAGAGGGTGTGTGTGTGGAGCAATGAACACCAAACACCAATACAATATGCACCAAAACCCTTTTATTTTCACAAAATAAGCCTTTTTCTTCAATATTTTCTAAACCGTTTTGGCAAACGATTTCGTTTAAAAAACCACATGATAAAATTTTATTTAAAGTTTCATGATGCACAAAATTTGTTTTAACTCATTCCAATTTGTAATTTTCCCTAATTAAATATATTAGTGACGGCTTAAAATAATATTAAAATAATTAATTTCGGAAAATTTTTCAGAAAATTTGAAATTTCACCAGTGGCTCAATAAACACCAAATACTAGCAATTTCATAGCTAGAATATGTATATTTAATTTTGTAATAAAGATATTTGTATTTTGACTTTTTGCGGAAACCCCCCCTTATTTTACCGATTTTCCGAAATTTCACCGAAACGATTTTCAAAACGTTACACATGTACACGCACTCTTCTAAATCACCATTTAGAAAGACGGTCTTAACATCCATTTGCCAGATTTCGTAATCATGATATGCAGCGATGGCAAGTATGATCCGGATGGATTTAAGCATAGCCACTGGAGAAAAGGTTTCGTCATAGTCCACACCTGCTCTTTGACGAAAACCCTTTGCTACAAGTCTAGCTTTGAAAGTCTCCACTTTCCCATCTACACCAAGTTTTTTCTTGAAGATCCACTTGCTCCCGATGGGTTTTACCCCTTCAGGAGCAACATCCAAAGTCCATACTTTGTTGGTGTACATGGATTCCATCTCGGACCACATTGCATCCAGCCATTTCACTGAGTCCCTACTCGTGATGGCCTGCTCGAAGCTAGTTGGGTCATCATCCTCCATGATGGAATCCTCGCTCCCACCATCCATGAGAAAACCGTAGTATCTCTCAGGTTGGCGAGGAACCCTACTAGATCGGCGGAGAGGCTGAGGTTCATTGGGAGCTTCTGAATCTTCTGGTTCCACTAAATCTTAAGTTACGATTTGTGTATCTGGAACTTCTTCCAGCTCTACCACTTTGCCACTAATTTCTTTTTCAAGGAATTCATTTTCTAAAAAGGTGGCATGCTGAGCAACAAACACTTTTTGTTCCTCACTGTGGTAGAAAAAATACCCATATGAGTTCTTTGGATATCCCACAAACTTGCAAAGAACTGACCGTGCCTCGAGCTTGTCCGGATTTTGTCTTTTGACATAGGCTGGACAACCCCATATCTTAATTCGTTTAAGATATGGCCTCTTCCCACTCCATATCTCATATGGTGTGGTAGGTACAGATTTAGATGGAACTTGATTCAATAGGTATGCTGTTGTTTCCAGCGCATATCCCCAAAAGGAAATAGGTAACTCAGCTGTGCTCATCATAGAGCGCACCATATCTAATAGGGTGCGGTTCCTCCGTTCTGATACACCGTTGTGCTGTGGTGTATATGGAGGAGTCAGCTGAGAGAGAATCACATTCTCTTTTAGGAAGTCCAGGAATTCATTGCTCAAGTATTCACCTCCTCGATCAGATCATAGGATTTTAATACTTTTTCCGGTTTGGTTCTCAACTTCTTGTTTATATTCTCTAAATTTCTCAAAAGCTTCTGATTTGTGTTTCATTAGGAACACATATCCGAACCTAGAGAGATCGTCAGTGAATGTAATGAAGTATGAAGAACCATCCCTGGCATGTGTAGACATAGGACCGCATACATCACTATGTATCAGTCCTAAGAGTTCGGTAACTCTTTCTCCGTGTCCCGTAAACGGAGTTTTGGTCATCTTGCCTTTGAGACATGACTGGCAAGTGTCATAAGATGAAAATTTGAATGGTTTCAAATATCCATCCTTATGCAACTTAGCTAGTCGTGTCGCATTGATGTGACCCAGTCTACAATACCACAAGAAGGATTCGTTCAGTTCTGAACTCTTCCTCTTGTGTGTGTTTGTTATGCTCAGAACTGTTGATTGATTTAGAATATAAATGCCATTGCACAACGTGCCTGATCCAACAAACTTTTGGTTACGGAAAATGTTCATAACATTATCCTGTAATACAAAATTATATCCCTCTTTACTTAATAAAGAAACCGATATAATGTTGCATATCAGGTTCGGCATGTAATAGCATTCGTTCAGAACCAATGTATTACCAATAGGTAATTCAAGGTGATATTCCCCGACAGTCTTAGCTGCAACAATTGCACCATTTCCAACTCTAATGTCTTTATCACCTTCTCCAAGTTCTCTACCTTTCCTTAGCCCATGTAACTGATTACATATATGGGATCCTGACCCGGTATCTAATACCCTGGACGTAGAGGAAATGGAGAAACAGTTCTCAGTAACGAACACACCCGAAGAAATTGCATCATCATGTACTTTCTTCAATCGGGTGGCATGGGAATCCTGGTATTCCCCTATATCCTGTTCATTCCTATAACTCTTATAAGAAAGAACGGAACCAACGTTCCCCAGCACAGTATAACATGCGGGTTCAGTCAATACATCCATATTATTATCTTTATTAGGGCATGAAATGGTCGCTACCTGGAGAGAGAGAGAAGAAAACACTTTAGCGTATGCTCTTGCAAGATCAGATTGGTTTTTATCTTATCTAATCAGGATGGCTCCCACTGGTTTTTATCAAATCTTTCTTCAAACGCTAAAAGGAAAGACTAGCCGGGATTAATTACACACTATAAGTTCGCCAATCTTTCAGCCAGGCCAGTGTCGGTACTTTGAGGGAGGTCCCCCGTGCTTTCGCACGAACCTAATTAATGTAAACCTCGTTTTCCCAGAGGCGTAACCCCGTTGACACCTTTCTAGACACCTACTTGATCGGCTAATTGTAATGTGTAAAACTCTCCCAGGAGTAACTCTTACTCGCAGTGGGTATCGGGATCCAACTATCTCATAGAAGGTATGCAATCTCATTGCAAATTTCAACACTTGAAATTCCCGATAATGCTTTTGCCCCAAACGATCTATGACCTTGACAAGGTCAACAAACCATAGACCGTAAGTCAAGTTCAACCCGTCATTTCTTGATTGAATTAAACCCACCCGCACAACCCTTGACAAGGTCAACAAGGCCGTACGACTACCCTAACTCAATCTGCATCATATGCATAAGCAGATAAATACTGGTTAGCTACCGCACACTGCGCCTTGACAAGGTCAACAAACGCAGCACGAATACTAAACATGACTTATCTGAAAAGACGGAGGGATACGATAGGTTTTTCTGAAAACCTATTGCGTAATGAACTTGATATCGTTGTAGAATCAAATGAATTTATTAAATGGAATGATTTTGAGGCTTTTCTAGTTTTGCTAAAGGGGTCACTCCCGGTGAAGGGATCGTCGGCCCTTTCCTCGTCGAATGAGGTGCGGGATATATCATACATATCACTGTGCAAAGCAGAAACTAAAGAAGCAATCAAAAAATAAACCGAGTGTGTAGCATCTGCCAGTTATTGCTAAAGGAGTCACTCCCGGTGAAGGGATCTCGGTCCTTTCCTCATCGAATAAGGTGCAGGGTATATCATATATACCGCTATGCAAAGCAAGAACTGTAGCTACCTGTTTTATTTAAAATTTGATTCTACAACATCTTTTGGTTTCTTTTATTTCATTAATCACATTAATGAAGTCCCATCATTTAAATACCTAAACATCACAGATAAATACGACGTACACTTATGCCATCCGCATTCGCCTCGATGTCCCCTCGTGCACCGTTAGGTTAGGTAACTAACGACAGAGCAGGGTAGGGCTAGCGCGGGTGTAAAACATAAGTAACGTCTATATAATATATCATATATACTATATACTGTATCTATCACAGAACATCACATGATCACATCACATATATCGCAGCAGAAGAAACATATGAAACAATGGATATACTAGGACGTCCATGTTTTCAATACGAGCCAGTATAAAACACGGATTCCACGGTCGTGATGAATAGCCAATCCCACACCCCTAGACCCCTACGAGAGCGGCAAGCAACCCTACCAATTCTGTAGGGTTCCTAGGCACCCTAGTGAGGTCTCACAAGGCATCGAACATGCCAATATAAAAATTTTAAGGGTGCCGAGAGACCCGACTACGGATCGTTTGCTAGATATTTAGGCGAAAAAGCTAACTAGTTAACACTTAACTATGAGAAAACGGATATACAACCTTTGTAGATCCGGTGCTCCACCTCCATAGCTCCGCAACGAAGTCCTCTCCGCTGTCCAAAAAGAATCCGGGCTCTAGCGTCGACTTCATCGGAGAATAAGCGAGCTAGGTCGTCGATGTCCATGCCGAAGATGATCTACGTCGAGGCATCGCTAAATCAAGCTCCGACTTCACCAAGTCAAAATACTTGTGAAGAAAACACACTCTACTACTTGGCAATAGGTAGAGGATGAAGAAATAGGAAGTGGGTAGACTTTAGAATTGGATTTCTCACTCAAATCATCAATCCACCATTGATGACCTCAAGCTTCTTTAAAGAAGAAGATGAAGAAGAAGATGAAGAAAGAAATATGATAAGCTTTTTTTTTATTTATGAAAAGAATAATAATATCATTCTTATCATAACTTTAACCTAAGTTAAGTGTAGAGAACTGACCAAGGTTAAAGGAATGGTTAGGGTTTAGGAGATGAGACAAAAATGGTTGCATCATAAAAGCTTCATGAAGCTTCAAGTGCAAACAAAATAAGCCACCATTTTTCTCTCATTTCATTTCCTTTTTCCAAAAATAAAAAGACTAATTAATGAATAAGTAAAACCCTTAACCATTTAAATAACTTTGGTTAAATTCTTTACACATAACCTAGCAATCATGCATCATCAAACATGATACAATAAAGTGCACAAAATCATATCGCATATGCAATGCGCACACCCGAGTGAGAAAATCTATTTTAAAGTGAACCGATACTAGTTGATGCAAAGTAATATATCAAATATATAATTATACATTAAATCATTAAATCAACACTTGATTTAACGATCCGGTCATATCGCATATAACCGACTAGTATCATTAGTAACAACTTATCGAATCAACACTTGATCCGATAACCCGGCTATATCGCATATAACCGATCAATGTCACATCGCGAGAATCGTATACAGTATCACAGACTGGTATTATTCTCGGTCCCGCACATATCTCATATGCGCTCCTATTTCGTTTCGCTTGAGCCAGGAAACCTCTGTGTAGGACTCTAAAGACTCGTCAATACGCCGGCAGCGGATGATGATCATATCAAACATCCACAAGCCGCAAGCGGTCTGCTAAACGTAACGGCCACCCGGGTATTGAGCGATCTGAAGATCGACGAGCAAGCCCGCTCACACTCCAGTGAATCCAACCAGTAACACTACCGTACAGTACGGTCTGATCGTCTGATATGTCGCATATCTCGCCTAGGGGTGGTAAACGTCAGACCCCAATAGCTCAATAAGTCGTGTCGATATGAGGCTCATAACGGGTCGAGAAACTACTGGTAACACTTACCAGCAATTCTCTAATCAGCCCTGGCCAGGGACTTCCTGTTATAGCCAATCGAACACAGCGCAACATCAACCCACTATACCGGGAGAGACGAATCCCCTCCTATCGCTCATTGCCTCCATGTGACTCGGGACTGTACCCAAAAACCACCGTTTTGCACGCCCTCTTGGACGTGGTAAGATGGAAATCAAAGCACAGTGGGAACCACACAAGACTCTATGACGATTTCGGGTCAACAGACTACTCTGTACCAGTGTCACCAGAGAACTGCCATCTGACGTGAGGTATAATACCACCTGGGAGTTCTCGGCGAGTCCGTCCAGTATACCCAGTCTCTACTGAGCACCCGTATATCATCTCTGATGTCAAACACCGATGGATATGGGATCATCCATCGCCCATCTGTATGGGTCGAGAAGGTATACGCTAGTCTACTCTGGTATATCGATGCCCCGTCTCGATACACCCACGACTAGGGACTTTGAAGGATGTACTTATGGACTACCATGTCCCCACTAGTATGATCCGCATCATAGTCCAGGTAGTCAAGCACACATCCTAAGGGCTTTACCAACATGTAACAGAGAGACAATCAGTATACACGTTAAGGTAAAGTTCAACCAGATAGCATACTATCATGTCGAGCAAGAAAGTCCTCCCTATATATGTCCCAGCATCCACTACAATATACATCCTATGTACAGTAATGGCCTCTAGGGCATACATATAACTAACAATGATAGTCAAGCACACATCCTAAGGGCTTTACCAACATGTAACAGAGAGACAATCAGTATAAACGTTAAGGTAAAGTTCAACCAGATAGCATACTATCATGTCGAGCAAGAAAGTCCTCCCTATATATGTCCCAGCATCCACTACAATATACATCCTATGTACAGTAATGGCCTCTAGGGCATACATATAACTAACAATCTCCCACTTGCACTAGGGCCATCTGATAGCAGTGGTTGTAGTATCTCATACTCAACCATCCCATAAAAGTCTCTCTCTGGGAACAGGCCTTTGTGAGTGGATCCGCTGTGTTGTCCTCTGAGTCTACTCTCCTAACCTCGATCTCCCTGGAGATCAACCATCTCCATGATCAAGTGATACTGTCTTAGAATATGTCTGGATCACTGATGGGACGGACGTTCCTTGGCATAAGCCACAACTCCATTGTCTCACAATGGTTGGAACGTAGTTCATCTCATGAACCAATATACACCCAGACTGCCTCTTTGGTAGCATCTTAAGTAGCGATGTATCGTGCCTTTATCGTCTAGTATGTCACGGTATCTAGCTTGGAACTCTTCCAACATACCGTCCCTTTACTGAGGGTAAAGACAATGCCTGCGACTGACATTCAGTCGACTTTATCACCCTGGAACCCTTCCAGTGATTCTCCCCAGGATCGGTTGGTACCGTCTCACTACAACTAGTGAGAATCCTAACATCCAATTAGATATATCTCATAGATCCAAAAACCAGGATTTAGTAGGTATCATTTTGATCCTACACGGAGAATCTTTGTGATAAACGGAGATCGATCGAGCGTAGCATAAGAAACTCCTTTCTTATCAAGAGTATGTCATCCACGTACTCTACGAGGATCACCACCATACTCCCTACTACCTTTTTGTTTATACAAGGTTCATCTACCATTTTGATGATGTCAAACTTTTTGACTACTTCATCAAAACAGATGTTCCAACTCCGCAATGCCTGCTTTATCATATAAAACATCTTGCACACGTTTCCGCTGCCCCCATTGTCTACGAGGCCCTCTGGCTGTGTACTTATAGACGCTCTCTTCTAAATCATCATTTAGAAAAGCAGTCAAGACACCCAACCACCAGATATCGCAGTCATGGTATGTAGCCATGACAAGTAGGATCTGGATGGACTTAAGCATAGCTACTGGAAAAGGTTTCATCATTATCCACGCCTGGTCGATGACGCAAACCTTTAACAAGTCTAGCTTTGAAAGTCTCAACTTTTCTATCTACACCAAGTAATCTTCTCAAGATATACTTGCTCCTGATGGGGATTTAACCCTTCAGATATTGCAACCAAAGTCCATACTTTGTTGGTGTACATGGATTCCATCTCAGATCGCTAAGCATCCAGCCATTCTTACACAGTCTTACTCCTGATGGCCAGCTCGAAACTAGTTGGGTCATCATCTCATGATGCATTCCTCGCTCCCACTGTCATAGAGAAACCGAAGTATCTCTCAGGTGGGTGAGAAACCCTACTAGATCGGCGGAGAGGCTGAGGTTCGTTGGTATCTACTGAATCCTTTGGTTGTACCAAATCATCTGCTGTATTTTGTATAGCTGGAACCTTTCCAGTTCTACATAACAGACTTTGCCTCGAGCTTGTCCAGATTTTGCTTTTAGACATAGGCCGGACAACCCCAAATCTTAACTATCTTAAGAAATGGGCTCTTCCCTTTCCATATCACATATGAAGCGATAAGCAACCGATTTGATTGGAACCCTATTCAATAGGTATGCAACTTCTCAAGTGCATAACTCCCTAAAGGAATTAGGTAACTCAGTAGTACTCATCATAGAGCACACCTTATCACATAGGGTGTGATTGCTCCGCCCCGATATACCATTGTGCTATGGTGTATTCGGAGGAGTAATGCTGAGAGAGAATCTCATTCTCCTTTAGAATAGTCCAGGATTTCCGTGCACAAGTATTCTCCTCCCTGATCTCATCATAGGACATAATACTTATACCCGTATATCTGGTTCTCTACTTCTAACTTATATTCTGTAAATATCTCAAAAGGTTCGGACTTGTGTTTCAACAGGAATATAGGTCTGAAACTCGAAAGATTATCAGAGAACGTAATGAAGTATAAAGAACCAGTCCTGGCATGTGTAGACAGGGGACCTACATACATCAACATGTATCATCCCAAGAGTTCACTAACTCTTTCTCTGTTTCCAGTAAACGGAGCTATGGTCATCTTATCTTTGTGACATGACTGGCGAGTTTCACAAGATGTAAATTCAAACTGATTTAAATATGCATCTAAATGTAACTCCAGCCAGTCGGGTCACATTGATATGACCTAGTCTACAATGCCTCAAGAAGGATTCGTTCATTTCTGAACTCTTCCTCTTGTGTGTGTTCCGTATACTAAGAACTGTGGTTTGATTTAGAACATTAATGCTTTTAGATAACGTGCCTGAGCCGATCAACTTTTGATATAGGAAATGTTCAAAACATTATCCAACAATACAAAATTTTATCATTTCTTTACTAATAAAGAGACTGATATGATTTTGTATATCAGGTTCGGTATCTAATAACATTCGTTCAGAATCAATGTATCGGTAATACAGGGTGACAGTGACCAACAGACTTGGCTGCAACACTTGCCCCGTTTTCTGCCTCATGAAACTTATCACCCGTTCTCAGTTCTCTACCTTTCTGCAGCCCTATGTAACAGATTACATATCTGGGATCCTATTCTGGTATCACACACCCAGGACGTAAAGGATACTGAGAAACAGTTCTCTGTAATGAACACACCCGAAGATGATGCATCTGCATGCACTCTCTTCGTTTGGGCGGCACGGGAAATCCGGTATTCCCCAATTTCCTGCTCTGTCTTATAACAATTATAAGTTGGAGCGGGACCAACGTTCCCCAGCTCAGTATAACAAGCGGGTTCGGTCAATAATCCGTTTTATTATCTTGATTAAGGCGTGATATGGTCGCTACCTGGAGAGAGAGAGAAGAAAACACTCAGCGTGCGCTCTCGCAAGAATAGATTGGTTATTATTTTATCTAATCAGGATGGCTCCCACTGCTTTTTATCAAATCTTCCTTCAAACCCTAAAAGGAAAGACTAGCCGGGATTAATTACACACTACAAGTTCGCCAATCTTTCAGCCAGGCCAGTGTCGGTACTTTAAGGGAGGTCCCCCGTGCTTTCGCACGAACCTAATTAATGTAAACCTCGTTTTCCCAGAGGCGTAACCTCGTTAACACCTTTCTAGACACCTACTTGATCGGCTAATTGTAATGTATAAAACTCTCCCAGGAGTAACTCTTACTCGCAGCGGGTATCGGGATCCAACTATCTCATAGAAGGTATGCAATCTCATTGCAAATTTCAACACTTGAAATTCCCGATAATATTTTGCTCCTAGCGTCCTATGACCTTGACAGAGGTCAACAAACCATAGGCTGCTAGTCAAGTTCAACCCGTCATTTCCTGATTGAAGTAAACCCACCCGCACGACCCTTGACAGAGGTCAACAAGGTCGCATGACTACCCTAAATCAATCACATCATATGCTTTTGCAGATAAGCACTAATCAGCTGCAGCACACTACGCCTTGACAGAGGTCAACAAACGTAGCACGAATACTAACTGGTACTTATCTGAAATGACGGAGGGCTACGACAGGTTTTTCTGAAAACCTATTGCGTAATGAACTTGATATCGTTGTAGAATCAAATGATTTTTAAAATGGAGTGTTTTTGAGGCTTTTCTAGTTTTGCTAAAGGAGTCACTCCCGGTGAAGGAATCGTCGGTCCTTTCCTCGTCGAATGAGGTGCGGGATATATCATATATATCACTGTGCAAAGCAAAAAACACTTAAAAGCAATCAAAAGACAAACCGAGTGTGTAGCATCTGCCAGTTATTGCTAAAGGAGTCACTCCCGGTGAAGGGATCTCGGTCCTTTCCTCATCGAATAAGGTGCAGGATATATCACATATACCGCTATGCAAAGCAAGAACTGTAGTTACCTGTTTTATTTTGAAATTCGATTCTACAACATCTTAGGTTTCTTTTATTTCATTAATCACATTAATGAAGTCCCATCATTTAAGTACCTAAACATCACAGATAAATACGACGTACACTTATGCCATCCGCATTCGCCTCGATGTCCCCTCGTGCACCGTTAGGTTAGGTAACTAACGACAGAGCGGGGCAGGGCTAGCACGGGTGTAAAACATAAGTAACGCCTATATAATATATCATATATACTATATACTGTATCTATCACAGAACATCACATGATCACATCACAGATATCGCAGCAGAAGAATCATATGAAATATTGGATATACTAGGACGTCCGTGTTTTCAATACGAGCCAGTATAAAACACGGATTCCACGGTCGTGATGAATAGCCAAACCCACACCCCTCGATTCCTCAAGTTGGTCTCCCACTGGACTTCAGAACCCGGTTACTTGTGCCCTCCTCCTTAGGTCTATCCTAGTGCGGAAAAGTAAATAATATACAAACGGTGACAACTTCCGCAACCTGGAAGTGCCCCAATAAAAGAATATTACATACAAGATTTTACATGAATGAAAATGAAAAACACTCATCTCATATAAAAACCCCCGGTTATTCAAACACAACGATCCAATATAATATATCCAGCAACACATAACATCACATGTCATCAACGTAAGTAAATATATCCATCCCAATTGTCGTTGACATATAGCAACGAAACCGGCGATATCACATATTACACTTACGGTCACAGAAAAGAAAGTGTAAAACTACAACAGTTGGAATCCGCAACCACCTCAGACATCGCATGCCTGACCAAATGAATTACTTAGACATCGCATGCCTAACAATTATAAACTCCGCATTTTAGTCTCATCATTGAAAACACTTTTCAATATTAAGTCGGGCAATTCAACAAGATTCCCGACATCCTGATCGAATGCTCATCGCAAACTTTAGTAGGAGGCCGCACCCCTGATACTGTCGATGAAGTGCACCAAGGCGGAACACCGCTACCGCGAGCACCCGGACGGATGCTTGCGGCGACGGGGTTCTCCTACAGTCACTTGGTCGGGGCTATGGAGTGAGGCTGTCTATTAAGTTTACCCGGCGAGTATCCGCGTACGCTACGTGATTGCGACGGACTTTTGATCACATCAAAATTCCGTGGCAACCGATCAAGTGAGACTAAAGTGCTACGTTTATAACATTCATTCAGTTATCTCATAACTACTTGTGAATTCCAATTATTGTATCCCATTCAAGATAAATAGAAAATGCTAAACTTTTCGATCGAACAATCGAACACCCAAGTTTTCCCGATATAGATCAACACATGAAATAAGTCTAACAACATTCCGTTCGTGCCTCAGTACCAACGGTCCAGCCATAGAAGGGTCAAGCCAACGCCTCACATGTGGCACGCCGTACTGCCCCAAACCCGAAGGTTCAAAGGGCAGTTCAAGACGGTCACATAATCGAGTTAAGGTTTGTTGTCTTCTAGAGGGTCCATTGCGTTACTTGCACTACTTAGAACGTCGTTAAACTACGGAAAGATCCAACACTTGGAAATTTCCCGACAGGGGAAAAATTGGGTATTTATATCCGGTCGAACTTTTTAACATATTCTAAAATTTATCCGGAAAGCCACACAGACAAAATTTGATACTCCGATCGAAACACCGAATCCCCAAAACAACTCCAGAAAATTCAACTCTTGAATAAATTTTAAAAATTTCCAGAAGACTCAGCACTACAAGAAAAGAATTACTGTGCAGTCCACACACTGTAAATCTATAGTGTGGCCGCGGAACCGCCGCTAGTACAATGGTGGGGGCCGCTGTTCCGCGCTTACTTTGTGGATTTAGAATTACGTGCTTCACAGTAACTCTTAGGATTACCTGCTGAATTTTTTTGGCAATTTTTAATTTGGAAAAATCCCAGAAAATAAAAAATGTACAGAGAGCATATTTTGGGTTTCGGTTTTGGGTCGTTCGGACTTCAAAATCCGTCTAGACTTCGCCTAAGACTCTAGCTAGGCTCTGATACCACTGTAGGGTTCCTAGGCACCCTAGTGAGGTCTCACAAGGCATCGAACATGCCAATATAAAAATTTTAAGGGTGCCGAGAGACCCGACTACGGATCGTTTTCGCCTAAATATCTAGCAAACGATCCGTAGTCGGGTCTCTCGGCACCCTTAAAATTTTTATATTGGCATGTTCGATGCCTTGTGAGACCTCACTAGGGTGCCTAGGAACCCTACAGTGGTATCAGAGCCTAGCTAGAGCCTTAGGCGAAGTCTAGACGGATTTTGAAGTCCGAACGACCCAAAACCGAAACCCAAAATATGCTCTCTGTACATTTTTTATTTTCTGGGATTTTTCCAAATTAAAAATTGCCAAAAAAATTCAGCAAATTCTAGGGTTAGGAGACCCGGACTCGACTTCTCGAGATGGTCTCCCACTGGACCCTAGAACCCGGTTACTTATGCTCCCTTCCTTGGGTCTATCCTAATGCGGAAAAGTAAATAATATACAAAAGGTGACATCTTCCGCAACCTGGAAGTGCCCCAAATAAAAGAATATTACATACAAGTTTTTACATGAATGAAAATGAAAAACACTCATCTCACATAAAAAAACCCCCGGCTATTCAAACACGACAATCCAATATAACATATCCAGCAATACATAACATCACATGTCATCAACGTAAGTAAATATGCGCATCCCAATTGTCGTTGACATATAGCAACGAAACCGGCGATATCACATATTACACTTACGGTCACAGAAAAGAAAGTGTAAAACTACAACAGTTGGAATCCGCAACCTCTTTAGACATCACATGCCTAATCAAATGAAATACTTAGACATCACATGCCTAACAGTTATAAACCCCGCATTTTAGTCTCATTATCGAAAACTCTTTTCAATATCAAATGAAACTAAACCGCTAGATTTATAACATTCATTCAGTTATCTCATAACTGTTTGTGAATTCCAATTATTGTATCCCATTCCGGATAAATAGAGAATATTAAACTTTCCGATCGAACATTCGAACACCCAAGTTTTCCCGAAACCGATCAACACATGAAATAAGTTCAAAGACATTCACTTCATGCCTCAGTACCAACGGTCCAGCCGTAGAAGGGTCAAGCCAACGCCTCACATATGGCACGCCGTACTGCCCCAAACCCGAAGGTTCAAAGGGCAGTTCAAGACGGTCACATAATCGAGTTAAGGTTTGTTGTCTTCTAGAGGGACCATCGCGTTACTTGCACTACTTAGAACGTCATTAAACTACGGAAAAGTCCAACAATTGGAAATTTCCCTGCAGGGGAAAGATTAGGTATTTACATCCGGTCGAACTTTTTAACATATTCTAAAATATCCGGAACAACACATAGACGAAGTCTGATAATCCGATCGAATCTATGAACTCCCAATACACCCCAGAAAAATCAACTCTTGAATAAATTTTAAAAATTCCCAGAAAATCCAACACCTGAAGAAATCAGTTACTGTGCAAAAATTATATGATAATTCAAGAAATTGGCCGCGGAACCGCCGCAGAAGCAAGGCTTCTGCCGCGCTTCCGCCGCACAGTAGACGCTTCATTAATTAATTTTTGCACCGTAATTCATAGATTTCCCTGCTGAATTTTTTAGCAATTTTTAATCTGGAAAAAACCCAGTTTTTGAAAAAAGTCCAGAGAGCATGGAAAAATTAAGGTTTCGGGTTCGATCGGGTTTTAAACGTCGTCTACCCTTCGCCTAAGGCTCTAGCTAGGCTCTGATACCACTGTAGCGTTCCTAGGCATGCTAATGAGGTCTCAAAAGGCATCAACCATGCCAATTTCAAATTTTACGGGTGCCGAGAAACCCTAATACGGATCGTTGACTAGAAGTTTAGGCGAAATACGAATCTAGTTAACAACTTAACTAAAGATAAGAAGCTACAACCTTTGTAGATCCGGTTATCAACTTCCTTAGCTCCACGTAGACGTCCTCTCACTGTTCGTCTCGAATCCCGAACTCAAGCATCGGCTTCATCGGAGAAATGGGCGGGCAAGGTCGTCGGCTTCGTGCCGAAGATGATCTACATCGAGGCTTCACAAGATCAAGCTCCGACTTCACCAAGTTGTGAAACTTGTGAAGAAAACACCCTATACTACTTGGCAAGAGGTAGAGGGTGAAGAAATAGGAGGTGGGTTCACTTTAGATTTGGATTTCTCTCACTTTTGCTCAAGTTGCCATTGATGAAGGCAAGGTTTTTCTTGAAGAAGGAGAAGATGAAGAATATGATGATAAGTCTTTTTAAATGAAAAAGAAAGTGAATACTTATCATAATGTAAACCATAGTTAGGTATAGAGAATTGACTAAGGTTAGATGAATGGTTAGGGTTAAGCATGAAGACAAAATGGTCACTTTGGTCAAAACTTCATGAAGCTTCAATAAGCTTCAAGAATGAAAGCAACCCTTTTGTTTTCTTTTGCCATTTCTTTTTAATCCAAATTAAAAAGATAAATGAATGAATAAATAAAAACCCTAATCATTTACTTAACCAAGGTTCAATTCTTTACACTTAACCAAATGAGCAAGTATCATCAAACATGATACAATCAAGTGCACATATAATATATCACATATACAATGTGTTTTTCAAGTGAGAAAATCCCTTTAAAGTGAACCAATACTAGTTAATGTAAAGTAATATATCAAATATATAATCATACATTATATCATTAAATCAACACTTGATTCAATGATCCGGTCATATCGTACATAACCGACTAGTATACAATGTATCGACTTATCGAATCGACCTTCGATTCGATAACTAGGTTATATCGCATACAACCAATCGAAACATTAATCGCGAGAATGAAATACGGTATCACATACACGCATTATTCTCGGTCCCGCATACATCTCATATGCGCACCTATTTCGTTTCGCTTGAGCCAGGAAACCTCTGTGTAGGACTCTAAAGACTCGTCAATACGTCGGTAGCAGATGATGATCATATCAAGCACCCACAAGCCGCAAGCGGTCTGTTAAACGTAACGGCCATCAGGGTATTGAGCGATCAGAAGATCGACGAGCTAGCCCGCTCACACTCCTGTGAATCCAACCAGTAACACTTACCGTACAGTCCGGTCTGTTCGTCTGATACGTCGCATATCAAGTCTAGGGATGGTAAACGTCAGACCCCAATAACCGATAAGTCGTGCCGATGTGAGGCTCATAACGGGTCGAGAAACTACTGGTAACACTTACCATCAAATCTCTGATCAGCCCTGGCCAGGGACTTCCCTGTTACGGCCAATCGAGCACAGCGCAACATCAACCCCCAATACCGGAAGAGACGAAACCCCTCCTATCGCTCATTGCCTCCATGTGACTCGGGACTGTACCCAAAGACCACCGTTTTGCATGCCCTCATGGACGTGGTAAGGTGGAGATCAAAGCACAATGGGAATCACACAAGACTCTATGACGATCTCGGGTCTACAGACTAACCTGTACAAGTGTCACCTGAGAACTGCCATCTGACTTGAGTTATAATACCATCTGGGAGTTCTCGGCAAGTCCGTCCAGTGTACCCAGTCTCCACTGAGCACCCGTATACCATCTCTGATGTCAAACACCAATGGATATGGGATCATCCATCGCCCATCTCATGGGTCGAGAAGCGTATACGCTAGTCTACACTGCTATATCGATGCCCCGTCTCGATACACCCACGACTAGGGACCTTGAAGGATGTACCTATGGACTACCATGTCCCCACTAGTATGATCTGCATCATAGTCCAGGTAGTCAAGTACACATCTTAAGGGCTTTACCAACATGTAACTATAAGACAGTTTAAAGAGACTAGTGTACATGTTAAGATAAAGAGCAACCAGATATCATACTATCATATCGAGCAAGAAAGTCATCTCTATATATGTCCAAGCATCCAATATAATATACATCATCTGTACAATACTGGCCTCTAGGGCATACATACAACTAACAAGATCAGCAAGCCCTTGGGTTCTAAACTAATGATGTCCAAGCTTCCTAAACAAGCTTCACCCTAACCACCCTAAAGCCTAGAACCTTCTCCCTAACCTCCTAGCTTAAGGTAAAAGCTAAACCCTAACTAACTAGTTCTAGAGGCTTCTACTTAACTAACTAGCTTACAAGGGAAGCTAACCTAATCCAAGCTTCTTAAGGAAGCTACTCATTCCCAAACCAATAAAAAGGACCCTAGGCCTCACTAGAAAAGGTTGTTCATTTTGTTGTTCAACAATTCTCCCCACAAGTTGAGTGACACGACTTGTGCCTCAATCCCTAACCCTAATCCAATCCAAAAGCCAAAAGTTCAAGATCATTGAGTTCAAGCAAAGCAAGCCTTCAACCATCCTTTAGAAGCGAAGTCGGACTTCATCGGAGCATGAGATTCAAGCCGATCCGCGACTCAAGGAGCCGATGCAACGCTAGATTCGACAATCTTGTTCCTTCTCAAATTCTTGTAGTCTTGAGCAATGTGTAACAAGTTGTGGAATAAATAAAGGTGAAGATTCTTTAATATTGCTTTCTTTAAATTCTTGCATCATGATTCGATCTCAATTTGTGATTGTAATTCTTCTTGTGATGTTTGAGTAAAACTCCGCTCGTAAAGGAGTCGAGACGATCAATAGAATGATGATGTAACAAATCTTAAAACGATTCTTAAGTCCTACGAGTTTTGTAAACCCTAGCAAATTGAAGAATCGACGACCTAGATTCGTTGCGATGCTTTCTTGATTGTGATCGCTCGAAATTAGGGATCCACGATCGATTCTTGAATATACTAGAGGCTAGAATGTGAATGATATCGATGAAGGAACAAAGGATAAATGATGAAACCCTAGTTTCACAAGAAATCCCTAATTCTCGTCGATCATCATCGATCTAGTATCAATTCATCGATGGATAAGAATATGTAATCGCTACATTTCATCACATCTATAGATCCGATCGATTCCTACGAGCCTCACTTCGATTCTTGATATTTGGTTTGGAAATCATCACATCTCAATTCTTGATTTTAATGTTTTCTTAGATCTAAATTTTTCTAATTCTTGAAATTCAATTTACAAATCATGAATTGTTTGTTCTTTTCTTTTCTTTAAATTTTCGACTCATCTAAATCGAAACACGAACGATTATATTTTCCCTGTGGACGATCTGCACTTACTAACGCACTACATTCGACACCGTTATTGATTGCGGTCAAATAATTTTTGGTTGTGATTTCTATACAATTTTCCAACCACACATCCAGAAATCGTTTCAATCAGTTGCTGAGATTTACTGGTAAGTGTTATGAGTAGTTTCTTGAACTGTTATAGACCTCATATCGACATGACTTATCAAGCTACCGGGGTCTGACGTTTACCGCCCATAGGCGAGAAATGCGACATATCAGACGAAGAGACCGGACTGTACGAGAGTGTTACTGATTGGATTCGCAGGGGAATGTACAGACTTGCTTGTTGATCTTCTGATCGCTCAATACGTGGGTGGCTGTTACGTTTAGCTGACCGCTTGCAGCTTGTGGGTGTTTGATATGATCATCACCTACTACCGGCGTATTGACGATTCTTTAGAGTCCTACATAGAGGTTTCCTGGCTCAGGAAAAACGGAGTAGGAGCATATATATGATATGTGCAAGACTGAGAACAATATGTGTATGTGATACCGTATTAGATTCTCGCGATATGAGATATCGGCCGGGTATATGTGATTTAGCCAGGTCATCGGATCAAGTGTTGATTCGATGATTTGATACAGATTATATTAGTCGGTTATTTGTGAAATAGCCGGATTATCGGATCAAGTGTAGATTCGATAATTTAATGTATAATTATATATTTGATATATTAAATTACATTAACTGATATAAGCTCACTAAAAGATTCTTTTTCTCACTCGGGTAATACATTGATATATATGCGATATATGTTAATTGTATTATTTTATTTTGTTACAATAAATATTGTCTATGTGATATATAATATTGTAACATGTTAGGGTTATTAATGCAACATGATTAGTGGAGATTAAACATGATTAAGATTTGATTTGGGTTAATTTTTCTAGAAGCTTCTAGAAGCTTTTGTTTTGTTTTTGCAAAGATATTTTGTAAAGATATTTTTGTAGATATTTGTTAACCCAACTCAACCCTTGACCGTGGTTAAATCTCTACATGGGTTAAGTTATCATACTTAACCCATGGTTGCATTTCTAACCACACTATATTCATCACAAAAGAGTTAGCTTCTTCTTCTTCTTCCTTCTTGCTTGAAAAAGCTTTCTAGATTTTTGAGAGGTGATGAAAATGAGTGAGATTGAGAAAATAAATGAGAGCTAAATTCCTACTTCATCATCCTAATCTATCCTAGCCATTTAGATTAGGGTGTTCACTTCATTAGTGAGTGAGAGCTTGTGTTAAAGAAACTTCAAGGTAGATCATCTTTGTTATCGAAGATCGGAAGCAAGCTTGCATCTTTCCCTTCGTGGAGCCTCTCTAGAGTCCGGGTACTCGATGATCGCAGCGAAGGGACCTCAACACGGAGCTTTAGAAGTGAAGGACCGGACTACAAAGGTTGTAATCCCAAACTCTTAGAAGTAAAGTTGTTTACTTGCTTTGTTTTCGTCTAGTCTCTAGTTTATGATCTTGGTTAGGGTTGTTCGGCACGTCTAAATTTTAAATCGGCCATGGTTGATACCTTGCAGACCTTCTGAGAGTGCCTAGCAAACCTACAGTGGTATCAAAGGCAAGCTAGAGCTTTAGGCGAAGTGTAGGCGAAGTTTAAAGTCCGATCGAACTCCGAATACCCGATAAAACCTAGTTTCTGGAAATTTTTTTAAAATTTAACATTTTTCATATTAAAAATGCTCAGAAAATTCAGCAGGTAATTTTATGGATATGTGTGAAAAACGACACCCTAAATCCATCAAAGCGCTGCGGAACCGCGCCCAAACCAGGGTATTGGCGGCGGTTTCGCAGCAAGTCATAGGGATTGAGGGTTAGATTTTGCTACAGTTGATCCGTAGGTACTTTTGCATGTTTCTGGAAATTTTTAATTTTACTCAAGTGTTGAATTTTCTGTGTTGTATTGGGAACTCGTTGATTCGATCGGAAAGTTTAACTTCGTTTAAGTTTTTTCCGGGTAATTTAGAACGTGTTAAAAAGTTCGAACGGATATCAATAACTCACTTTTTCCCCTGCCGGAAAATTTCCAAGTGTTAGATTTTTCCGTAGTTTATGAACGTTCTAAGTCGTGCAAGTAACGCGGTGGACCCTCTAGAAGAACACAAACCTTAACTCGATTATGTGACCGTCTGAACTGCCTCTAAACCTTAGGGTTTGGGGCAGTACGGCGTTGCCACATGTGAGGCGTTGGTTTGACCCTTCTACAGCTGGACCATTGATACTGTGGCATGTGATGGATGTTTTAAAACTAATTTCAAGTGTTGAGAACTATTTGGGAAATTTTGGGTGTTTGTTTATTCGATCATAAAGTTTAACATTGTCTATTTATCTGGAATGTGATACAATTTTTAGAATCCACAAGTAGTTATGAGATAACTAATTTGAATGTTATAAATCTTGCAGTTCAGTCTCAGATGATCGGTTGCCATGGAATTTTGATGTGATCAAAAGTCCATCGCAATCACGTAACGTACGCGGATACTCGCCGGGTAAACTTAATAGACAGCCATGCCCTATTGCCCCGACCAAGTGACTGTACGAGAACCCCGTCGCCAAAAGCATCCGTTCGGGTGCTCGCGGCAGCGGTGTTCCGCCTTAGTGCACTTCGTCGACGGCATCCGGGGTTGCGGCCGTCTACTAAAGTTTGCGACGAGCATTCGATCAGGATGTCGGGAATCTTGTTGAATTTACCGAATTGATATTGAAAAGAGTTTTCGATAATGGGACTAAAATGCGGGGTATATAATTGTTAGGCATGCGATGTCTAAGGAATTCATTTGGTTAGGCATGCGATGTCTAAGGAGATTGCGGATTCCAACTGTTGTAGTTTTACACTTTCTTTTCTGTGACCGTAAATGTAGTATGTAGTTGATTCGCCGTTTTTCGTTGCTATACATCAACGACAATCGGTGTATGCATCTCACTTACGTTGATGATATGAGATATTATGTGTTGCTGTGATATGTTATATTGGATCGTCATGTTTGAATAGCCGGGGGTTTTATGTGAGATGGGAGTTTTTCATTTTCATTTATGTAAAATTCATTTGTATTTAATATTCTTTTATTGGGGCACTTCCGGGCTGAGGATGATGTCACCATTGTATATTATTTACTTTTTCGCATTAGGTAGACCCATGGCGGGGAGTACAGGTAACCGGGTTCTAGGGTACAGTGGGAGATCATCTCAAGGAGTCAAGACCGGGTCTCCTAACCCTAGAATTGGCAGTGTTGCTTGCCGCTCTCGTAGGGGTCTAGGGATGTGGGTGTAGCTATTCATCGCGGCCGTGGAATCCGTGTTTTATACAGGCTCGTATTAAAACACGGACGTCCTAGTAAATCCAATATTTCATATTTTTTCTTCTGCTGCAATGTTCTGTGATGAGATCATATTACTGCCTGAGGCGAATGTTTATATTATATATATGAGATATATATAATATATTGTTGGTTTCGTTTCAAATGTGATGCTTGTGAAGCATATTAAAATGGGACTTCATTAATGAGATTAATGAAATAAAAGAAACCTAAAGATGTTGTTGTAGGGTTCCTAGGCACACTCAAGTGGTTCCACAAGGCATCAAACATGCCAAGTTCAAAAAATTCATCTGCCGAGAAACCCTAAACTTAGATCGATGACTAGAGGTAAAGGCGAAAACGATATAAGTTAACAACTTAAGTAAGAGTGAACGAAAATACAACCTTTGTAGATCCGGTCCTCCACTTCTCTAGCTCCGTGTTGACGTCCCTCCGCTGCGATCATCGGAATCCCGGACCCTAGCATCGATTTCATCGGAGAAATGGGCGGGCTAGGTCGTTGACTTCGATGCCGAAGATGATCTACGTCGAGGCGACTCAAACTCAAGCTCCACCTTCACTAGGTCATGGAACTTGTGAAGATAACACACTCTACTACATGGCAAGTGGTAGAGGATGAAGAAATAGGAAGTGGGTTCACTTTGGATTTGGATTTCTCACTTGGATTCATCACTTAGAATTTTCTAGCTAGCTTTCTTCAACTCATGAAGAAGATGAAGAAGAATAGAAAAGAATGAATTATCTAATTAGAAAATTCAAGTGATGCTTCTCATTTTTCAACCATGGGTGAGGCTAACTCATGTAGAGAATAAACTAGGGTTAAGGTAAATGGTTAGGGTTAAGGATAAAAACAAAATGGTGAAGCTTCATGAAACTCCAAGAAGAAAACAAAGAAAGCAACCATATTTTTTTTTGCCCCAAAAATAAACGAATAAATCAAATAATTAAGTAAATCAAACCCTAACCATTAACCTAATCATGGTTTAATCATACACACCCAAGTTTGCATGTATCATCAAACATGATACAATCATGTGCACAAAAAATATATCGCATATACTACTTGTGCACATCAAGTGAGATAATCAATCTTAAGTGAACAAATACTAGTTAATGTAAAGTAATATATCAAATATATAATTATACATTAAATCATTAAATCAACACTTGATTTAATGATCCGGTCATAATGCATATAACCGACTAATATCAAGTGTATAAATGTATCGAATTAACACTTGATTCGGTAACCCGGCTATATCACATATAACCTGCCGATGATACAAATCGTGAGAATAGATTACAGTATCACATACTGGTATTATTCTCGGTCCCGCACATATCTCATATGCGCTCCTATTTCGTTTCGCTTGAGCCAGGAAACCTCTGTGTAGGACTCTAAAGACTCGTCAATACGCTGGCTGCAGGTGATGATCATATCAAACACCCACAAGCCGCAAGTGGTCTGCTAAACGTAACGGCCATCCGGGTATTGAGCGATCAGAAGATCAACGAGCAAGCCCGCTCACACTCCGGTGAATCCAACCAGTAACACTTCCCGTACAGTCCGGTCTCGTCGTCTGATATGTCGCATATCTCGCCTAGGGATGGTAAACGTCAGACCCCAATAGCTCGATAAGTCGTGTCGATATGAGGTCTATAACAGTTCGAGAAACTACTGGTAACACTTACCAGTAAATCTCAGCAACCCTGGCCAGGGATTTCGGATTATAGCCAATCGAACACAGCGCAACATCAACTCCCTCTACCGGGAGAGACGAATCCCCTCCTATCGCTCATTGCCTCCATGTAATTCGGGACTGTACCCAAAAACCACTGTTTTGCATGCCCTCTTGGACGTGGTAAGGTGGAAATCAAAGCACAGTGGGAATCACACAAGGCTTTATGACGATCTCGGGTCAACAGACTACTCTGTACCAGTCTCACCAGAGAACTGCCATCTGACGTAAGGTATAATACCATCTGGGAGTTCTCGGCGAGTCCGTCCAGTGTACCCAGCATCCACTGAGCACCCGTATATCATCTCTGATGTCAAACACCAATGGATATGGGATCATCCATCGCCCATCTGTATGGGTCGAGAAGGTATACGCTAGTCTACTCTGGTATATCGATGCCCCGTCTCGATACACCCACGACTAGGGACCTTGAAGGAAGTACTTATGGACTACCATGTCCCCACTAGTATGATCCGCATCATAGTCCAAGTAGTCAAGTACACATCCTAAGGGCTTTACCAACATATAACAGAGAGACAATCAGTGTACACATTATGGTAAAGAGAAACCAGATAGCATACTATCATATCGAGCAAGAAAGTCATCCCTATATATGTCCAAGCATCCACTACAATATACATCCTATGTATAGTAATGGCCTCTAGGGCATACATATAACTAACAATCTCCCACTTGCACTAGGGCCATCTGATAGCAGTTGTTGTAGTATCTCATACTCAACCATCCCATAAAAGTCTCTCTCTCGGAAAACGCCTTCGTGAGTGGATCCGCCGTGTTGTCCTCTGAGTCTACTCTCCTAACCTCGATCACCCTGGAGATCAACTATTTCCATGATCAGGTGACACTGCCTTAGAATATGTCTGGATCCCTGATGGGACGGACGTTCCTTGGCATAAGCCACAACTCCATTGTCACACAATGGGAGGAACTAAGTTCATCTCATGAACTAATATACACCTAGACAGCCTCTTGGGTAGCATCTTAAGTAGCGATGTATCCATCCTTTATCGTCTAGTTAGCCACGGTATCTAGCTTGGAACTCTTCCAACATACCGTCCCTTTACTAAGGGTAAAGACAATGCCTGTAACTGACATTCAGTCGTCCTTATCACCCTGGAACACTTCCAGTGATTCTCCCCAGGATCGATTGATACCATCTCACTACATCTAGTGAGAATCCTAACATCCATTTAGATCAATCTCATAGATCCAAAACCCAGGATTTAGTAGGTATCACTTTGATCCTATGTGGAGAATCATTGTGATAAGCGGAGATTGATCGAGCGTAGCATAGGAAACTCCTTCCCTATCAAGAGTATGTCATCCACGTACTCTACGAGGATCGTCACCATACTCCCTACTACCTTTTTGTTTATACAAGGTTCATCTACCATTTTTATGATGTCAAACTCTTTGGCTAATCCATCAAAACAGATGTTCCAACTCCGCGATGCCTGCTTTATCACATAAAACATCTTGCACACGTTTCCGCTGCTCCCACTGTCTACGAAGCCCTCTGACTGTGTACTTACAGACATTCTTTTCTGAAACATCATTGTAGAAAAGCAGTCATGACACCCAACCACCAGATATCGTAGTCAATGTATGTAGCCATGGCAAGTAGGATCCGGATGGACTTAAGCATAGCCACTGGAAAAGGTTTCATCATTATCCACGCCTGGTCGATGACGAAAACCTTTAACAAGTCTAGCTTTGAAAGTCTCAACTTTTCCATCTACACCAAGTAATCTTCTCAAGATATACTTGCTCCTGATGGGGATTTAACCCTTCAGATATAGCAACCAAAGTCCATACTTTGTTGGTGTACATGGATTCCATCTCAGATCACTAAGCATCCAGCCATTCTTACAGAGTCCCTACTCTCGATGGCCAGCTCAAAACTAGTTGGGTCATCATCTTATGATTCAATCCTCGCTCCCACTGTCATAAAGAAACCGAAGTATCTCTCAGATGGGTGAGGAACCCTACTAGATCGGCGGAGAGGCTGAGGTTCGTTGGTAACTATTGAATCCTTTGGTTTTATCAAATCATCTGCTGTAGTTTGTATAGCTGGAACCTTTCCAGTTCTACATTACAGACCTTGACTCGAGCTTGTCCGGATTTTGCTTTTAGACATAGGCCGGTCAACCCTAAATCTTAACTAGCTTAAGACATGGGCTCTTCCCATACCATATCTCATATGGAGTGGTAGGCTGTGATCTGATTCGAACCTAATTTCAATAGGTATGCAGCTTCTCAAGTGCATAACCCCCAAAAGGAAACAGGTAACTCAGTAGTACTCATCATAGAGCACATCTTATCATATAGGGTGTGATTGCTCCGCCCCAATACACCGACGTGCTGTGGTGTATACGGAGGAGTAATGCTGAGAGAGAATCTCATTCTCCTTTAGAAAAGTCCAAGAATTCCGTGCTCAAGTATTCTCCTCCTTGATCACATCAAAAGACATAATACTTATACCCGTATTTTGGTCCTCTACTTCTAACTTATATTCTGTGAATATCTCAAAAGTTTCGGACATGTGTTTCAACATGAACTTATGTCTGAATCTTGAGAGATCATCAGAGAATGTAATGAAGTACAAAGAACCATTCCTGGCATGTGTAGACATGGGACCTTACATACATCATCATGTATCAGTCTCAAGAGTTCACTAACTCTTTCTCTGTTTCTAGTAAACAGAGCTATGGTCATCTTATCTCTGTGACAAGACTTGTAAGTTTCACAAGATGTAAATTCAAACTAATTTAAATATGCATCTAAATGTAACTTCAGCCAGTCGGGTCGCATTGATATGACCTAGTCTACAATACCTCAAGAAGGGTTCGTTCATATCTGAACTCTTCCGCTTGTGTGTGTTCCGTATACTAAGAACTGTAGTTTTATTTAGAACATCAACGCTTTTAGATAACGTGCCTGAACCGATCAACTTTTGATATAGGAAATGTTCAAAACATTATCCAACAATACAAAATTTTATCATTTCTTTACTAATAAAGAGACTGATATGATTTTGTATATCAGGTTCGGTATCTAATATTATTCGTTCAGAATCAATGTATTTGGAATACAGGGTGACAGTGACCAACAGACTTGGCTGCAACACTTGCACCGTTTTCTGTCTCATGAAACTTATCACCCGTCCTCAGTTCTCTACCTATCTGTAGCCCATGTAATGGATTACATTAGCGGGATCCTGATCCGGCATTTAATACCTAGGATGTAAAGGACACTGAGAAACAGTTATATATAACTAACACACCCAAAGGAGATGCATCATATGCACTTTCTTCGTTTGGGCGGCATAGAAATTCTGGTATTCCCCTATTTCCTGCTCTGTCTTATAACAATTATAAGTTAGAGCCGGACCAATGTTCCCCAGCTCAGTATAACAAGCGGGTTCGGTCAATACATCCGTATTATTATCTTGATTAAGGCGTGATATGGTCGCTACCTGGAGAGAGAGAGAAGAAAACACTCTGCGTGCGCTCTTTCAAGAATAGATTGGTTATTATTTTATCTAATCAGGATGGCTCCCACTGTTTTTATCAAATCTTCCTTCAAACCCTAAAAGGAAAGACTAGCCGGGATTAATTACACGCTACAAGTTCGCCAATCTTTCAGCCAGGCCAGTGTCAGTACTTTGAGGGAGGTCCCCCGTACTTTCGCACGAACCTAATTAATGTAAACCCGTTTTCCCAGATGCGTAACCCCGTTGACACCTTTCTAGACACCTACTTGATCGGCTAATTGTAATGTGTAAAACTCTCCCAGGAGTAACTCTTACTCGCAGCGGGTATCGGGATCCAACTATCTCATAGAAGGTATGCAATCTCATTGCAAATTTCAACACTTGAAATTCCCGATAATATTTTGCCCCTAGCGTCCTATGACCTTGACGGAGGCTAAACTACCCATAGTCCGCTAGTCAAGTTCAACCCGTCATTTCCTGATTGAATTAAACCCACCCGCACGACCCTTGACGGAGGCCAAACAACGCCGTACGAATACCCTAATCCAATCGCATCATATGCTAGCAGATAAGCACTAGTTAGCTACCGTACACTACGCCTTGACGGAGGCCAAACTACCGCAGCACGAATACTAACTAGTACTTATCTGAAATGACGGAGGGCTACGACAGGTTTTTCTGAAAACCTATTGCGTAATGAACTTGATATCATTGTAGAATCAAATGATTTTGAAATGGAGTGTTTTTTAGGCTTTTCTAGTTTTGCTAAAGGGGTCACTCCCGGTGAAGGGATCGTCGGCCCTTTCCTCGTCGAACGAGATGCGGGATATATCATATATATCACTGTGCAAAGCAGAAACTATAGAAGTAATCAAAAGACAAACCGAGAGTTGTAGCATCTGCCAGTTATAGCTAAAGGGGTCACTCCCGGTGAAGGGATCGTCGGCCCTTTCCTTATCGAATAAGGTACAGGATATATCATATATACCATTGTGCAAAGCAAGAACTGTAGCTACCTGTTTTATTTTTGAAATTCGATTCCACAACATCTTTAGGTTTCTTTTATTTCATTAATCTCATTAATGAAGTCCCATCATTTAAGTCACCTAAACATCACAGATAAATACGACGTACACTTATGCCATCCGCATTCGCCTCGATGTCCCCTCGTGCACCGTTAGGTTAGGTAACTAACGGCAGAGCGGGGCAGGGCTAGCGCGGGTGTAAAATATAAGTAACGTCTATATAATATATCATATATACTATATACAATATCCATCACAGCATATCAAATGATCACATCACAGATATCGCAGCAGAAGAAACATATGAAACATTGGATATACTAGGACGTCCGTGTTTTCAATACGAGCCAGTATAAAACACGGATTCCACGGTCGCGATGAATAGACAAACCCACACCCCAAGACCCCTACGAGAGCGGCAAGCAACCCTACCAATTCTAGAGTTAGGAGACCCGAACTCGACTCCTCGAGATGGTCTCCCACTGGACTCTAGAACCCGGTTACTTGTGCTCCCCTCCTTGGGTCTATCCTAGTGCGGAAAAGTAAATAATATACAAATGGTGACATCATCCGCAACCTGGAAGTGCCCCAATAAAAGAATATTACATACAAGTTTTTACATGAATGAAAATGAAAAACACTCATCTCACATAAAAAAAAACCCGGCTATTCAAACACGACGATCCAATATAACATATCCAGCAACACATAACATCACATGTCATCAACGTAAGTAAATATGCGCATCCCAATTGCCGTTGACATATAGCAACGAAACCGGCGATATCACATATTACACTTACGGTCACAGAAAAGTAAGTGTAAAACTACAACAGTTGGAATCCCCAAACTCTTTAGACATCGCATGCCTAACCAAATGAATTACTTAGACATCGCATGCCTAACAATTATAAACCCCGCATTTTAGTCTCATTATCGAAAACTCTTTTCAATATCAAGTCGGGCAATTCAACAGGATTCCCGACATTTTGATCGAATGCTCGTCGCAAACTTTATTAGGCGGCCGCACCCCCGATGCCGTCGACGAAGTGCACCAAGGCGGAACACCGCTGCCGCGAGCACCCGAACGGATGCTTTCGGTGACGGGGTTCTCCTACAGTCACTTGGTCGGGGCTTTAGGGTGTGGCTGTCTATTAAGTTTACCGTCGAGTATCCGCGTTCGCAACGTAATTGCGACGGACTTTTGATCACATCAAAATCCCGTGGCAACCGATCAAGTGAGACTAAAGTGCTATGTTTATAACATTCATTCAGTTATCTCATAACTACTTGTGGATTCCAAATATTGTATCATATTCCGGATAAATAGAAAATGTTAAACTTTTTGATCGAACAATCGAACACCCAAGTTTTCCCGAAACAGCTCAACGCATGAAATAAGTTCAAAAACATTCACTTCATGTCTCAGTACCAACGGTCCAGCCGTAGAAGGGTCAAGCCAATGCCTCACATGTGGCACGCCGTACTGCCCCAAACCCTAAGGTTCAAAGGGCAGTTCAAGACGGTCACATAATCGAGTTAAGGTTTGTTGTCTTCTAGAGGGACCATCGCGTTACTTGCACTACTTGGAACGTCATTAAACTACGGAAAAATCCAACAATTGGAAATTTTCCGGCAGGGGAAAAAGTGGGTATTTATATCCGGTCGAACTTTTTTAACATGCTCTAAAAATACCCGGAAGACAAAATAAACAAAGTTAAATAATCCGATCGAATCATCGAGTCCCAATACAACCCCAGAACACTCAACTCTTGAGTCATAATAAAAATACCCATAAAATATAAATCACGGAAATAGGAATTATGGTGGAAAAATGATGGCCTATCTCTTCTGTACGGCCGCGGAACCGCGGCCCAAGCAGGGTATTGCCGTGGTTCCACGGTGGAATGTACGAATTAGGCTGTCAATTTTCACCACAATTCTTATAATTCCCTGCTGAATTTTTCAGGTATTTTTAATTCAGAAAAAACCACAATTTCAGAAAATGTACAAAGAAGGGTTATGGATTAGGGTTTCGGGTTCGATCGGGTTTCTAACTTCGTCTACGCATCGCCTAAGGCTCTAGCTAGGCTCTGATACCACTGTAGGGTTCCTAGGCACACTCAAGTGGTTCCACAAGGCATCAAACATGCCAAATTCAAAAAATTCATGTGCTGAGAAACCCTAAACTTAGATCGAGGACTAGAGGTAAAGGCGAAAACGATATAAGTTAACAACTTAACTAAGAGTGAACGGAAATAAAACCTTTGTAGATCCGGTCCTCCACTTCTCCGGCTCCGTGTTGACGTCCCTCTGCTGCGATCATCGGAATCCCGGACCCTATCGTCGATTTCATCGGAGAAATGGGCGGGCTAGGTCGTTGACTTCGATGTCGAAGATGATCTATGTCGAGGCGACTCAAACTCAAGCTCCACCTTCACTAGGTCATGGAACTTGTGAAGATAACACACTCTACTACATGGAAAGTAGTAGAGGATGAAGAAATAGGAAGTGGGTTCACCTTGGATTTGGATTTCTCACTTGGATTCATCACTTAGAATTTTCTAGCTAGCTTTCTTTAACTCATGAAGAATATGAAGAAGAATAGAAAAGAATGAATTATCTAATTAGAAAATTCAAGTGATGCTTATCATTTTGCAACCATGGTTGAGGCTAACTCATGTAAAGAATAAACTAGGGTTAAGGTAAATGGTTAGGGTTAAGGATAAAAACAAAATGGTGAAGCTTCATGAAACTCCAAGAAGAAAACAAAGAAAGCCACCATATTTGTTTTTGCCCCAAAAATAAATGAATAAATCAAATAATTAAGTAAATCAAACCCTAACCATTAACCTAATCATGGTTTAATCATACACACCCAAGTTTGCATGTATCATCAAACATGATACAATCATGTGCACAAAAAATATATCACATATATTACTTGTGCACATCAAGTGAGATAATCAATCTTAAGTGAACAAATACTAGTTAATGTAAAGTAATATATCAAATATATAATTATACATTAAATCATTAAATCAACACTTGATTTAATGATCCGGTCATAATGCATATAACCGACTAATATCAAGTGTATCAATGTATCGAATCAACACTTGATTCGGTAACCCGGCTATATCACATATAACCTGCCGATGATACAAATCGCGAGAATAGAATACAGTATCACATACTGGTATTATTCTCGGTCCCACACATATCTCATATGCGCTCATATTTCGTTTCGCTTGAGCCAGGAAACCTCTGTGTAGGACTCTGAAGACTTGTTAATACGCCGGCAGCCGGTGATGATCATATCAAACACCCACAAGCCGCAAGCGGTCTGCTAAACGTAACGGCCACCCAGGTATTGAGCGATCAGAAGATCAACGAGCAAGCCCGCTCACACTCCTGTGAATCCAACCAGTAACACTTACCCTACAGTCCGGTCTCGTCGTCTGATATGTCGCATATCTCGTCTAGGGGTGGTAAACGTCAGACCCCAATAGCTCGATAAGTCGTGTCGATATGAGGTCTATAACAGTTTGAGAAACTACTGGTAACACTTACCAGTAAATCTCAGCAACCCTGGCCAGGGATTTCCGGTTATAGCCAATCGAACAAAGCGCAACATCAACACCCTATACTGGGAGAGACGAATCCCCTCCTATCGCTCATTGCCTCCATGTGATTCGGGATTGTACCCAAAAACCACCGTTTTGCACGCCCTCTTGGACGTGGTATGGTGGAAATCAAAGCACAGCGGGAATCACACAAGACTCTATGACGATCTCGGGTCAACAGACTACTCTGTACCAGTTTCACCAGAGAACTGCCATCTGATGTAAGGTATAATACCATCTGGGAGTTCTCGTCGAGTCTGTCCAGTGTACCCAGTCTCCACTGAGCACCCGTATATCATCTCTGATGTCAAACACCAATGGATATGGGTTCATCCATCGCCCATCTGTATGGGTCGAGAAGGTATACGCTAGTCTACTCTGGTATATCGATGCCCCGCCTCGATACACCCACGACTAGGGACCTTGAAGGATGTACTTATGGACTACCATGTCCCCACTAGTATGATCCGCATCATAGTCCAGGTAGTCAAGTACACATCCTAAGGGCTTTACCAACATGTAACAGAGAGACAATCAGTGTACACGTTAAGGTAAAGAGCAACCAGATAGCATACTATCATATCGAGCAAGAAAGTCATCCCTATATATGTCCAAGCATCCACTACAATATACATCCTATGTATAATAATGGCCTCTATGGCATACATATAACTAACAGTTGTAGAAACTTGTTTAAAAAACTGGTAGCTCTAGTTCTTTTTTTGCATAGCGGTGTTCCTTGTAGAACATCCAGCACCTTATTCGATAAGGAAAAAGCCGAGATCTCTTCACCGGGAGTGACCTCTTTAGAGAAACTAGCAGATGCTGCAAACTCGGTTTGTCTTTTGATTGCTTCTATAGTTTTTGCTTTGCATAACGGTATTTGTGAAATATCCTGCACCTTATTCGATGAGGAAAGAGCCGACGATCCCTTCATCGTGAGTGACCACTTTAGCAAAACTAGAAAAGGCCTAAAAAACACTCCATTTAAAATCACTCGATTCTACAACGATATCAAGTTCATTACGCAAAGGGTTTTCTTAAAACCTGTCATAGCCCTCCGTCATTTCAGATAAGTACTTCATAGTATTCGTACTGCGTTTGTTGGCTTTCTTCAAGGCGTAGTGTGCGGTAGCTATTTATGCTTATCTGCTTATGCATATGATGCAGATTGAGTTAGGGTAGTCGTGCGACTTTGTTGGCTTTCGTCAAGGGCCGTGCGGGTGGGTTTAATTCAATCGGGAAATGACGGATTGGACTTGATTAGTAGCCTATGATTTGTTGGCTTTCGTCAAGGTCATAGGATGCTAGGGGTTAAATATTATTGGGAATTTCAAGTGTTGAAATTTGCAATGAGATTGCATACCTTCTATGAGATAGTTGGATCCCGATACCCGCTGCGAGTAAGAGTTACTCCTGGGAGAGATTTACACATTACAATTAGCCGATCAAGTAGGTGTCTAGAAAGGTGTTAACGGGGTTACGCCCCTGGGAAAATGAGGTTTACTTTAATTAGGTCCGTGCGAAAGCACGGGGAACCTCCCTCAAAATACCGGCACTGGCCTGGCTGAAAGATTGGCGAACTTGTAGCGTGTAATTAATCCCGGCTAGTCTTTCTTTTTAGGGTTTGAAGGAAGATTTGACTAAAACGGTGGGAGACATCCTGATTAGATATATTAAATAACCAATCTAATCTTGCAAGAGCATACGCTGAGTGTTTTCTTCTCTCTCTCCTGGTAGCAACCATATCACGCCTTAATCAAGATAATAATACGGATGTATTGACCGAACCCGCTTGTTATACTGAGCTGGGGAACGTTGGTCCTGCTCCAACTTATAAATGTTATAAGACAGAGCAGGAAATAGGGAATTACCAGAATTCCCGTGCCGCCCAAACGAAGAAAGTGCATGCTGATGCATCTTCTTCGGCTGTGTTCATTACAGAGAATTGTTTCTCAGTATCCTTTACGTCCTGGGTATTTGATACCGGATCAGGATCCCACATACGTAATTTGTTACATGGGCTACAGATAGGTAAAGAACTGAGAACGATTGATAAGTTTCATGAGATAGAAACGGTGCAAGTGTTACAGCCAAGTCTGTTGGTAGTTATCACCCTGTATTAGCAAATACATTGATTCTGAACGAATGTTATTAGATACCGAACCTGATATACAACATCATATCAGTGTATTTATTAGTAAAGAAGGATATAATTTTGTATTGTTGGATAATGTTTTGAACATTTCCTATATCAAGAGTTGATCGGTTCAGGTACGTTATCTAAAAGCATTGACGTTCTAAATCATGTTAGTTATATGTATGCCCTAGAGGCCATTACTGTACATACGATGTATATTGTAATGGATGCTTGGACATATATAGGGAAGACTTTCTTGCTCGACATAATAGTACGCTATCTAGTTGTACTTTATCTTAACATGTACTCTGATTGTCTCTATGTTACATGTTGATAAAGCCCTTAGGATATGTACTCGACTACTGGGACTATGATGATATCATACTAGTGGGGCTGCGGTAGTCAACGAGTACATCCTATAACTGTTCCTAGTTGAGGGTGTATCGAGACAGGGCATCGATACACCAGAGTAGACTAGCGTATACGCATCTTGACCCATATGATGGGCGATGGATGATCCCATATCCATCGATGATTGACATCAAGGATGGTGTATGGGTGCTCGGTAGAGACTGGGTATACTGGACGGACTCGCCCAGAACTCCCAGATGGTATTATACCTCATGTCAGATGGCAGTTCTCCGGTGACACTGGTACAGACTAGTCTGTTGACCCGAGATCGTCATAGAGTCTTGTGTGATTCCCACTGTGCTTTGATTTCCATCATACCACATCCAAGAGGGCGTGCAAAAAGGTGGCTTTTGGGTACATTCCCGAATAACATGGATGCAATGAGCGATAGGAAGGGATTCGTCTCTCCCGGTATAGGGAGTCGATGTTGTGCTGTGTTCGATTAGGTATAACTTGAAATCCCTGGCCAGGGTTGCTGAGATTTACTAGTAAGTGTTATCAGTAGTTTCTCGAACTGTTATAGACCTCATATCGACACGACTTATCAAGCTACTGGGGTCTGACGTTTACCACCCCTAGGCGAGATATGCGACATATCAAACGATGAGACCGGACTGTACGGGAGTGTTACTGATTTCACAGGAGAATGTACAAGCTTGCTTGTTGATCTTCTGAGCGCTCAATACCTGGGTGGCTGTTACGTTTAGCTGACCGCTTGCAGCTTGTGGGTATTTGATAAGATCATCATCTACTGCAGGCGTATTGACGATTATTTAGAGTCCTACACAGAGGTTTCATGGTTCAGGCAAAACAGAGTAGGAGCACATATGTGATATGTGCGGGACTGAGGATAATGTGATATGAGATACCGTATTCTATTCTCGCGATATTTGATATCAGCCGGATCACCGGATCTTCAAAGCTTGTAATCCCTCTCACTTAGTGTTAAAGTGTTTAATATGCTTGTTTTCGCCTAATCTCTAGTTTAAAGATCCGTCTTTGGATTGTTCGGCACGGCTAAATTTTAAATCGGGCATGGTTGATGCCTCGTAGACCCTTGTGCGAGTGCCTAGCAACCCTACAAGTGGTATCAGAGCCAAGCTAGAGCTTTAGGCGAAGTTTAAAGTCCGATCAAACCCGGATACCCCGATACGAACCTTTCTCTGGACATTTTCCAAAAATGTGATTTTTTCTGGACTAAAAATACTAAAACAAATCAGCAGGATATTTTAGGAGTTACTGCAAAAAAACGAGACATTAATTCCATTATTTAGCCGCGGAACCGCGGCCATGACCTACCTTTGGCCCTGGATCCGTGGCCGTACAGTGAGATGATGCTTTGTTTTTTACACAGTAATTATCCTAGTTACTTCCTGATTCTTCTGGGAATTTTTAATTATACTCAAGAGTTGAGTTTTCTGGGTTGTATTGGGGACTCGTTGATTCGGTCGGATAATTTAACTTCGTTTAATTTTTTCCGGATAATTTTAGAAACTGTTAAAAAGTTCGAACGGATATCAATAACTCACTTTTTCCCCTGTCGGAAAATTTTTCAAAAGTTGGATTTTTTCTCAAGTTCAAGAACGTTCTAAGTCGTGCAAGTAACGCGGTGGACAATCTAGAAGGCAACAAACCTTAACTCGATTATGTGACCGTCTTGAACTACCTCTGAACCTTAGGGTTTGGGGCAGTACGGCGTTGCCACATGTGAGGCATTGGCTTGACTCTTCTACGGCTGGACCATTGGTACTGTGGCATGTGATGGATATTTTTTGAACTCCGCTCAAGTGTTGAGCTATTAGGGAAATCTTGGGTGTTTGATTATTCGATCGGAAAGTTTAACATTATCTATTTATCTGGAATATGATACAATATTTGGAATCCACAGGTAGTTATGAGATAACTATTTTGAATGTTATAAATCTAGCAGTTCAGTCTCAGATGATCTGTTACCACGGGATTTTGATGCGATCAAAAGTCCGTCGCAATCACGTAGCGTACGCGGATACTCGCCGGGTAAACTTAATAGATAGCCATGCCCCATAGCCTCGACAAAGTGACTGTAGGAGAACCCCGTCGCCAAAAGCATCCGTTCGGGTGCTCGCGGCAGCAGTGTTCCGCCTTAGTGCACTTCGTCGACGGTATCCGGGGGTGCGGCCGTCTACTAAAGTTTGCGACGAGCATTCGATCAGGATGTCGGGAATCTTGTTGAATTGCCCGACTTGATATTGAAAAGAGTTTTCGATAATGAGACTAAAATGCGGGATTTATAATTGTTAGGCATGCGATGCCTAAGGAATTCATTTGGTTAGGCATGCGATGTCTAAGGAGGTTGCGGATTCCAACTGTTGTAGTCTTACACTTTCTTTTCTGTGACCGTAAGCGTAGTATGTGGTGTATCGCCGGCTTCGTTGCTATACATCAACGAGAATCGGGATACGCATACTTGCTTACGTTGATGATATGAGATATTATGTGTTGCTGTGATATGTTATATTGGATCGTCGCGTTTTGAATAGCCGGGTTTTTTTTATGTGAGATGAGAGTTTTTCTTTTTCATTGATGTAAAATCCATTTGTATGTAATATTCTTTTATTGGGGCACATCCCGGCTGAGGATGATGTCACCATTCTATATTATTTACTTTTCCGCATTAGGTAGAACCAAGGCGGGGAGCATAAGTAACCGGGTTCTGGGGTCCAGTGGGAGACCATCTCGAGGAGTCGAGACCGGGTCTCCTAACCCTAGAATTGGCAGTGTTGCTTGCCGCTCTCGTAGGGGTCTAGGGATGTGGGTTTGGCTATTCATCGCGACTGTGGAATCCGTGTTTTATACAGGCTCGTACTAAAACACAGACGTCCTAGTATATCCAATATTTCATATATGTTTTTCTGCTGCAATGTTCTTTGATGAGATCATGTTACAGCCTGAGACGAATGTTTATATTATATATATGAGATATATGTTATATTGCAGATTTCGTTTCATATGTGATGCTTGTGAAGCATATTAAAATGGGACTTCATTAATGAGATTAATGAAATAAAAGAAATCTAAAGATGTTGTAGAAACTTGTTTAAAAACTGGTAGCTCTAGTTCTTGCTTTGCATAGCGGTGTTCCTTGTAGAACATCCAGCACCTTATTCGATAAAGAAAGAGCCGAGATCCCTTTACCGAGAGTGACCTCTTTAGTGAAACTAGAAGATGCTACAAACTCGGTTTGTCTTTTGATTGCTTCTATAGTTCTTGCTTTGCATAGTGATATTTGTGAAATATCCTGTACCTTATTCGATGAGGAAAGAGCCGACGATCCCTTCACCGGGAGTGACCTCTTTAGCGAAACTAGAAAAGCCTCAAAAACATTCCATTTAAAATCACTCGATTCTACAACGATATCAAGTTCATTACGCAAAGGGTTTTCTTAAAAACCTGTCGTAGCCCTCCGTCATTTCAGATAAGTACTCGTTAGTATTCATACTACGTTTGTTGACCATGTTAAGGCGTAGTGTGTGGTAGCTGATTAGTGCTTATCTGTATATGCATATGATGCGATTGGATTAGGGTAGTCGTGCGACTTTGTTGACCATGTTAAGGGTCGTGCGGGTGGGTTTAATTCAATCGGGAAATGACGGGTTGAACTTGACTAGCACTTATGATTTGTTGACCATGTTAAGGTCATATAGCCGCTAGGGGTAAAATATTATTGGGAATTTCATGTGTTGAAATTTGCAATGAGATTGCATACCTTCTATGAGATAGTTGGATCCCGATACCCGCTGCGAGTAAGAGTTACTCCTGGGAGAGTTTTAGACATTACAATTAGCCGATCAAGTAGGTGTCTAGAAAGGTGTTAACGGGGTTACACCCCTGGGAAAATGAGGTTTACTTTAATTAGGTTCGTGCGAAAGCACGGGGAACCTCGGTCAAAGTACCGGCACTGGGCTGGCTGAAAGATTGGCGAAATTGTAGCGTGTAATTAATCCCGGCTGGTCTTTCCTTTTAGGGTTTGAAGGAAGATTTGACTAAAATAGTGGGAGACATCCTGATTAGATAAATTGATAACCAATCTAATCTTGCAAAAGCGCACGCTGAGTGTTTTCTTCTCTCTCTCTCTCCTGGTTACGACTATATCACGCCTTAATCAAGATAATAATACGGAAGAATTGACCAAACCCACTTGTTATACTGAGCTGGGGAACGTTGGTCCCGCTCCAACTTATAATTGTTATAAGACAGAGCAGGAAATAGAGGATTACCAGAATTCCCGTGCCACCCGAACGAAGAAAGTGCATGCTGATGAATCTTCTTCGGGTGTGTTCATTACAGAGAACTGTTTCACAGTATCCTTTACATCCTGGGTATTTGATACCGGATCAGGATTCCACATATGTAATTTGTTACATGGGCTACAGATAGGTAGAGAACTGAGAACGGGTGATAAGTTTAATGAGATAGAAATGGTGCAAGTGTTGCAGCCAAGTCTGTTGGTCACTGTCACCCTGTATTACCAGAATACATTGATTCTGAACGAATGTTATTAGATACCGAACCTGATATACAACATCATATCAGTCTCTTTATTAGTAAAGAAAAGATATAATTTTGTATTGTTGGATAATATTTTGAACATTTCCTATATCAAGAGTTGATCGGTTCAGGCACGTTATCTAAAAGCATTGACGTTCTAAATCAAACTACAGTTCTTAGTATACAAAACACACACAAGAGGAATAGTTCAGAAATGAATGAATCCTTCTTGAGGTATTGTAGACTAGGTCATATCAATACGACCCGACTAGCCAAGTTACATTTAGATGCATATTTAAATTAGTTTGAATTTAAATCTTATGAAACTTGCTGGTCATGTCACAAAGATAAGATGACCATAGCTCTGTTTATTGGAAACAGAGAAAGAGTTAGTGAACTCTTGGGATTGATACATGATGATGTTTGAAAGTCCCCTGTATACACATGCCAAGACCGGTTTTTTGTACTTCATTAGATTCACTAATTATCTTTCAAGATCCGGACATATGTTCCTTGTAAAACACAAGTCTGGAACTTTTGAGAAATTCAATGAATATAAGTTAGAAGTAGAGAACCGAAAATGGGTATAAGTATATGTCCTTTGATGAGATCAGGAGGAGAATACTTGAGCACGGAATTCCTGGAATTTCTAAAGGAGAATGAGATTCTCTCTCAGCATTACTCCTCCGTATACACCATAGCTCGAGGGTATATCGGGGCGGAGCAATAGCACCCTATGTGATATGGTGTGCTCTATGATGATTACTACTGAGTTGCCTATTTCCTTTTGGGAGTTATGCACTTGAGAAGCTGCAATACCTATTGAATGTGGATTCAATAGTTTCCAACGAACCTCAGCCTCTCCGCCGATCTGGTAGGGTTCTTCACCCACCTAAGAGATACTTCGGTTTCTCTATGACAGTAGGAGCGAGGATTGCATCATGAGATGATGACCTAACTATATTCGAGCAGGCCATCAGGAGTGGGACTCTGTAAGAATTGTTAGTGTATATGCCCGAGAAGACATTACTGTATCATACTAGTTTGTATATTACTTGATGGAAGCTTGGGATATTCACAGTTGTATAGACAATCTTGCTCAAAATGGTAGTATGCTACTTGGTTTGTTTCTACTTCAATATGTGCACATGTGTTTTTTTTAGCATATCGCCTATACACATTAGTTGAGCCCTTAGGATCTTCGCTTGATTACGAGCGTTGTGATGGCAATCACACCAGTGGGGGTTGGGTAATCTACAAGCACATCCTTATACAGGTCCCTAGTCGTAGGATTATCGAGACAGGGCATCGATACTCCGGAGTAGACTAGCGTATGCGCTTCTCATCCGAACATGGGAGATGGTCTGTCCCACAGCCATCAGTACGTCGTACTGGAGATAGTATGCGCGTGCTCGTTAGGTTACGAGTACACTGGACAGGACTCGTCGGGAACTGTTGGTTGGTACTATACCTGTCGTCAGTTATCAGTTCCCAGGTGGCATGAGTACAGCTTAGTCCACTCACTTGACACCGTCACTTCGCCTCAAGTGTGTTCCTACTGTACATAGATTACTACCCTACCATGGCTCAAAGGAGTCGTGCAAACAGGTAGTAGTTAGGTGCAGTCCCGAAGCACTTGGAGGCAGTGACGGTTAGACAGGATTCGTCTCTCCCGGTATTGGGGGTTGATATAGCGCTGTGTCTAGGAGAGCCATTACACAAGTAGTCTGTAACGTTTCCAAAATAATAAAATATTATTTTCGGGAATTTTTATAATTTAATATTATTTTAATGAATATTTTAATGTTCGGGTGGAATTAAATACAAATAAATGGGGGAAAATTTTGGAAAATTTTGGAAAATTCTAAAATAGGGTATTTTATGGAATTATGCCATTTTAAAGTTTTTAAGATTAGTTATATGCTAATTTAGTGCTAATCGCGATTAAGAATCGCTAATTGGATTTTTAGCATTTTTGTGCAAAAATATGCACATATCATTTTCCACACTTGTTACACTTGTGTTACATTTTTGTAGCCATGGTTCATTTGGATTCACTATTGGAGTGAGAAGGAAAAGATAAAGGAAAAGAAAAGAAAAGGGAAAAAGTAGGTAATGAGTGAGGGAGAGACCAAGTCAAACCCCCCACTTTTTGAACCATCCCTCATCATTTTCCCCTTCTCATTCTCTCTCCTCTCTTCCTCTTGCTGCTACTCTCTCTTCTCCCTCACTCTCCCTCTTCATGAAACCCTAGATCCACCATGAAAACAAAGCCAAAACCCCATTCCCACTTCACAAAAAATGTCCCCGGGCTCACTAGCTACACTTTGAACCTAGCAAGATTGGATTTGGAGGACTTTGAGCAACTCAAGAATTTTCTTGAGTTGCCAAAGGAGGTAATTTCTGCACCTATTAGAGTAGTATTTCATTTCCTTGTGCATCTATTCTAGTTTCATATCGATATTGTGTCGTGTTGTGGATTTTGGAGAATTCGAGTGAGGGTTTAGGGTAAAACTGATATCAAGATGAGATTGAGGCTTATTGTGACCTTAGAACCCCTGGTGTAATGCAAAATTGGACCCAAACCTGGAATTGAAACCAAAATACGGAATTACGGAACCGATATCGGAAAAACTGGAAATCTGTCACTGTTTTGTGTAATCTGCTATCACCCCGAGACCCCAAAAATAAAACTGAGTTGACAGTGAGATGTGCAGGCACCATGGAACCACCACACCAAACCCTAGCCCCCAACTCCAAACTGAGGCCGCCAATTAATTCCTTCTGGCCGCAAATTGCGGCCAGAGCAGAAGGGATCTGTCTCGATTTTTGTGCATGGCCCTATCTCCTCTAGTATTGACCCTGGGTATGTCTAGTTTTGACAGATTCCATCTAGGGTGAAATCTGGGATTATTTTCCTATGTTGGTGCATGATTTGAGACTTGTTTTAGCATGGATTTTGGTATTTGGTGTTTCGTTCCTGTCGGGTGGCGTTTGGACGTCAACGACAGGTGGATATTGATCGTGTTTGCATGCGAGGTTATAGGTTTTTACCTATAGGCGTAGCGTGTGCCGTTTTGGTTTCCGATGTGATTTTCATGTTCTTTAGCGTTGTGATATACTTGTTGGTACCCTACGAGATGTGAGGCAAAGAAGATGAAGATGGCAACATCGACACCGACACATGAGAAGCAAGGTAAGTAGATTTATATCTACGGGGAGAAGTCGGGTGGATGGCGTATAGCACCCCCGCAGTCCGTGGTGATGTATACGAATACGTATACACACATATATTTATTATGTGTTATTTAGGATTATTGATGGTGATAATGGTATTATTGGTGATAAGAATATTTTGGTTTAGTTTAGTGCGAAACCCTAGAGTAGGGGTTGCACACATACACATACACATACACATATACTTGCATGCATTCTTTCATTTATCTGTGCGCTTATGATGGTGTGTATATCTACACATGGGTATGGGACTATGTGTTCATATACGAGTTTTGAGGATGATACGTGGGATTTAGATGAGTCGATGAAATGCGATTGAGACCGTGAGATTTGGCGACATGACAGAGTTCGTATTGGAGATGTGATTTGATGATAATGATGCCTGTCATGTGGTGAGATATTGTGATATCGACTCAGATTTAGGTGGTTTCCATACCCCTCTCTATTGGCTTGAATGTCGGGTTCGTAGTTCGCATAGTAGGCGTTAGGCTAGACCCGAGTCATACCTATTTCAAAACTAACGAATCGGGGTTATTTTAAAGATAGGCAAAAAGGGTTTGTACGGATATTTTCAAACGACCCGTTTTTTCTTAAAACACCGTAGCCCTTATTTTACCAAAAGCCCTGATTCGTCTTATTTAAAAAGGCAAGGTTGCATGATATAATTATTGAGGCAGGTTCTCTACTGTTGCGTTGATTACTCGATTCCGCACATTCATGCTGTTTGCATTGCATCGCTTATATTGTTGATATATTTCAGTCATGCTGCTAGGACACCAGCACAATTATCGATGATGCGTATGTTCCACGTACACTTGTTTGCCGGCTCACACACTTCATCATCGATAATTGCCATGTCACTACACTGTAGTACTATTGCATTCAGTATATGATCCTTGCATGACATAATGATATGCTTACATTTCTTTTACATGTCGCATACATCATGCTTTCTGATTATACGCATTGAGATATGTTGTTTCTATGATATTTCTGGATTTGGGAACCGTGGGTATTTAAAAAGAGAATATGTCATTGCTTTAAAAACCCGGTTACCCTTGATATGATATTTCAGTGCGTCCACCATGTGTTTTCTCGGTGCTGAGAGCGACATGTGAAACCCGAATCGAGGAGTGGACGAGCCGATTGCGGGTACATGGTGGACCCGGTATGGTTCCCCTCGGCAAGATGATCGATGAGCTTTGCCGATTGAGCCTGGAGGCGGGTGAGTACCTACCGGTGATTGGTTGGACCTGGCGGTTATTCGGAGGATACTGACCAGTGTCGATATATGGATATGGGCATACTGCCGGGGCCGAGGGCCGATACCGCAGACAGAGCCCGCGGGCCGATCCGGACTGACGGAGCCCGATATATGAGGATTTACGTGCCGATGCTGGGTACAGTTTTCATGATGTTTTCGAGTGTCGATGCTGGGCACTCCGGTTCCATGATTTTGACATGTCGCGAGGGACACGGATGGTTTATATCCTCATATTATTTCCCATGCACATGATTTATGATATTTACATGCATGGTGGTTATTGTCAGTGGGTGACGAGTGGACGGGATCCACGTGTGTGCAGATTTGATTACTTTGATCATACCTCATATCCATGACATGCTATTACCTGAGGCACTAGCACGAGCACTTGGCACTACACTCATGTATAGAGGTTACATTGCCAGTTTAGCATGCTTCAGCTTTATTCATTTTGAGGTTTATTTATATCTGATCGTATTGACCTAGGATGGGTCATGCATTCGATCTTTGCTTGTAGATATTTTTCTATTCACGAGTTGGCAACTCACCCCCGTTGTGCCCCAGTTCTTGCAGGTTGCCGTACAGATTCCATAGCGGGATTTCTGGCACACTGCTTCCTTAGGAGTGACTTGCTTGGTTAGGTGGATTCTTTTGTATCAGAACCGCCATTGTTCATGTATTATTTATTGTATCTAGAATTTCCATCAACCAAAACTTGTATATTGTTTCAGACTTAGAAAACAGTGTTGTATTATTTCGACCTTAGAGTCGCGCTTGTAGTATTACGGTTTTCTGGCTGTTTTGAGTTCCTTTTGGGTTTTGATCCTCGCCCTTTGGCGTTGTATACTATTATTGCTTGCGTGGTTGTGACCGTCGTTTGACGAAGAGCTAGCTCCCGCTTGGGGATGCCTTTTATCATTTCATATATATTATTCTTGTTGTACCCCGTTCGGGGCCAGTTTTTACAAAGGAAACTCTGCCGAAATTTTCAGGAAAGCTTACACATTTTAAAAATATATATTCGGCTTAGTTATTTAAAAACTTAGATTTTTGAAACACGATTTCTTTACTTCTTAAAACTAGTTTTCCTTGTTTACTCTTTAAATGGTTTTAGATTTCTGGGCTTTTGGCTTACTTGGATCAGATGGGGTCCTATAGACTTCATATGGTTCAAGGGCCAGTCACGTGCTCTTTCGGGCCGTGACAAAGTTGGTATCAGAGCGCTAGGTTGACCTTGGTTCGAGTCTGATTTTGACTATGTGGAGCCTAGGGCGTTATTTATATACGGAACTTAGGCTTGACCTTACGGAACTTAGACTTAGTCGAGGGGGTATTAGACCCGAACTTTCATCGTGTAGGATGACCCTTGGTTGATGGAATAGGTGACTAAAGTAGAGTGACGTACCGTAGGTATGTTCCGCGGCATACATACGACACGCCACTCCGCTTAAGAAACCTTAGGTTGTACATTTCTTTGCACCATATTATATTCCTTCCTATGATCTACCTTCATCGATACTGGTTATGGTTTTGCTGCCGCGATTGCACAGGCAGAGTGAGCTACGGCTCGAGTCGTGTCAGCATAAGCTCGTCAGGGACGAGGGCTGACCAGGGCGTGATTCCAGAGGCATACGGTTGCATTGAGGCTTCGTATTTTGTGTTTCCGCACTATGAGCGTTTGACAGATCGCTGTTGTGAGATTTTTCGGATGTACCGGTCGGTACCAGAGGATTGAGCCACTGATAGGGGCTAGCCAGGATATGATGACTGTTGATTTATCGCTTATTCATGATGGTTGAGGCGCTGCTTAGCATACCGACGATTGAGCCAGTTGTTGCTGCGAATGATGAGATATCGCCCAGATGATTGGAGCTACTGCAGCATGATCATATTCTTAGAGATATGATAGTGAGTCGCTAGTCACCGAGGATGAATGACTAGGACATGTGGTTCGTTCGCTTACCCCGATGCGAGGTCATCAGGTAGATTGATTCCAGTTAGAGGCGACTTCACGCAGGTTCGTTGAGAGTCGATTGAGACGATCGAATGTCAGGAACCCCTTTTCCAAGTTTAAAGTATACGGAAAGACATGCAGGTGACTCTATGGACCCTCTAGAAGAATGAAACCCTAACTCGACTTAATGACAGTGTGAAAGACTTTGAACCTTAGGGTTTGCGGCGGTTCCGCGGCGCCATTAGTGAGGCTTGGGTTTGCCCGTCTACGGCTGGACCACCGACGCTGTGGCATGTACTCGATACTATTAAATTGTACCCGAGATGTTGAGCTCTTGGGGGATTGTGAGGTTCTGACGAGTCGATCGGATGAGTCGACATCATTCGGATATCATGTGATGGGACACTGCTTGGGAGACTCCAGATACGAGCATAGCCGTTGGAGCGCAGTCTGTGCAGCCACGATGAGATGAGTCCGAATCAGTCGATATTGGAGCAAGGTGGAGTAAAGAGTTTGCACGAGATCTCGACGAGATGACGTTCCACTCCACTGACATCAGAGATGTGATATGCACGCTGAGGACGTGTTCGGCTAGATATCTCCTACTGAGTGATGAAGATACTGAGTTCGTGATTCGAGTCCGTATGAGGGACTTCGGATGGACCGTAGCTGAAGGCATTGCAGTGCACAGATGGAGACGCGATGTCGAAATGGACGATGATACAGACAAGCGGGACAAGAGGTTCGTACGAGACGCTGATGAGCTGTCATTACTCCCCGTCGAGACCAGAGGCCTGATATGCTTACAGAGGCGTTGGGATGCGACCAATTTCCGAGGAAATGCTGTGCTGAGGACACAGATGTCCATGGAACGAGAAAAGACTAAGCAAGAGTACCAGCCTCCGTACAGATCGACAAAAGCAAGATCGGCAGAGACCTTGAGCAGGGATTCCTTCCAATACACTGCTGCAATAAGATTTGCACCAGGAGCAGATGCGTGATGTGCATTCAGAGGACCCGAGTTCGGCGCCAGAGATGTGCTGCCTTACGAGCAGTCGTGAGGATTGACCGAGTGATGACCTGAAAAGTGCCAGAACGGCATCGTTCCTGTCAGCACACCTGACCGGGCCGATGAGCCGATGGATTGCGAGATTGGTAATCTACAGGAAAGATCAGGAACCAGAGGCAGAGGACGCCAGCCGCGAGCAAGAGGCAAGTAGATATCTTGCGCCGCTAGCATTGGATGTACCGGCACCTTCTTGACTTTGAAGGAGGATATACCGACGACGGTATTTATGATTTGTGATTTTGTGATTCGACTATCACGTATCCGTCACTTTGGGATTTCAGTATTTTGGCGATCTATTTGCATGATTTAGTCTTGATGACTGAGTTCCATGATATTTGATTTTGTGCACCATGGTTGCACTTACTGGGTATTCATATTTTGTGCAGAGTTATTACTCTTGAGGTATTGATTGTGATTTCATGCCTATTTTATGCCGGTGATTTGATTTACGCTTCCAGCATAGTTTCATGTACTTTTAGTGTTTTGATTTGTGCACGCTGATGCACACGGTTGTGAGTTTTTCCATCGCGGTACACCTGATTTTGATTGAGCCGCGTTGTATATCGTTTCGTGCCTTGGCTGCACCTGCTTATGACTTTATGGATTTCATACGGTTGATTTGATGTTGTGCATATGTTACGCACACGATTTGATTTTTGCACTCGGTATAGCTTATATTTGCTTGTAGTGCATTGATGTGTGTTTTGTGCACGCAGTTGGACACGTTTATGATTTCCTTTATACCTGGGTACACTTAGTGTTGCTGCTTACGCGTTTGAGTTATTGCTGGTATTTGTGCATGGGATGCACCAGTTCTATACTTCGTGCGTTTGTCGCACCAGTTTTATGTTTCTTGCGTTTATCGCATCAGAGTTATATTTCGTGCCTTTGTTGCACCGGATTTACATTTTGTGCATTACGGTTGCACCTGACTTCGATTTGATGTCTTTCGATATGTCGATTTTGATTGTGATATTGATGTGGATTCTTGCACTACGTGCTTTTGACTGGACTTACGCATGTTCGGCGTTGCTATTGGATTTTGTGATTCCGTGCATGTTGAGTGCGCAGGGTCTAGATTTTCATTCGTGCACGATGGATGCACCGATTTGGATTTTCGCGCATATTGGGCGCAGGCTTTGAGATACGATTTTGGTGCACACCCGATGCACTAAATCGAGATTTTCTTCATGCATATCAGATGCACCGGAGTTTGGGCTGTCAGGCACATACGTTGCCTATGACAGATGTTTCATGCACACCCGTTGCACCTAGATGTTGTTTTGTGCACCTGTATGGCACATATATGGATTTTGATTTCCGTGCGCACCAGACGCACAGGGTGATGTTATGTGCATTTTTGGGATTTATTCCTTTTGGAGCAGTACATTTCTATGATATTTGATAGTTCGAAGGGATTTCCAAAAGAGCGAGCTATGGTCTCGATATATATATACCTACGTGTCCGATATGACACGGAACGTTTTAAAAACAAGGAAACCCTTCAAAATTGTTTTCAAAGCGGCGGAACGTACCTATTAAACAAAGGATATATATATACACATATAGTTATTTTCTTGTGAAAAACGTCCGCCACTGTGCAGTGTTACGCGCATTGCACAGCGACTTAAAAAGATTGGGCATGCATTTATATCAGCTATTTACATGTATAGATTGGATGTCTACATGTATAGTTCTGATCTATATCATATTGGTTTTGTATTGGATTTGACATTTGTGTCTTTATCATGACTCCGATGATTGCGAGATGCTTGACGGAGTTTCGATTTTGAGTTATCTGCTCATTACTCATGCGCATGCATCGCGCTGTGATGTTTTATGTATTGATGATTTCGGAGCCCCGACGACTTGGAATTTGTATCGAAATGTTTTGGTACTTGGGGGTTTTAAATTTAAATTCGGGGACCGAATTTCTTTAAGGGGGGTAGATTGTAACGTTTCCAAAATAATAAAATATTATTTTCGGGAATTTTTATAATTTAATATTATTTTAATGAATATTTTAATGTTCGGGTGGAATTAAATACAAATAAATGGGGGAAAATTTTGGAAAATTCTAAAATAGGGTATTTTATGGAATTATGCCATTTTAAAGTTTTTAAGATTAGTTATATGCTAATTTAGTGCTAATCGCGATTAAGAATCGCTAATTGGATTTTTAGCATTTTTTTGCAAAAATGTGCACATATCATTTTCCACACTTGTTACACTTCTGTTACATTTTTGTAGCCATGGTTCATTTGGATTCACTATTGGAGTGAGAAGGAAAAGATAAAGGAAAAGAAAAGAAAAGGGAAAAAGTAGGTAATGAGTGAGGGAGAGACCAAGTCAAACCCCCCACTTTTTGAACCATTCCTCATCATTTTTCCCTTCTCATTCTCTCTTCTCTCTTCCTCTTGCTGCTGCACTCTCTTCTCCCTCACTCTCCCTCTTCATGAAACCCTAGATCCACCATGAAAACAAAGCCAAAACCCCATTCCCACTTCACAAAAAATGTCCCCGGGCTCACTAGCTACACTTTGAACCTAGCAAGATTGGATTTGGAGGACTTTGAGCAACTCAAGAATTTTCTTGAGTTGCCAAAGGAGGTAATTTCTGCACCTATTAGAGTAGTATTTCATTTCCTTGTGCATCTATTCTAGTTTCATATCGATATTGTGTCGTGTTGTGGATTTTGGAGAATTCGAGTGAGGGTTTAGGGTAAAACTGATATCAAGATAAGATTGAGGCTTATTGTGACCTTAGAACCCCTGGTGTAATGCAAAATTGGACCCAAACCTGGAATTGAAACCAAAATACGGAATTACGAAACCGATATCGGAAAAACTGGAAATCTATCACAGTTTTGTGTAATCTGCTATCACCCCGAGACCCCAAAAATAAAATTGAGTTGACAGTGAGATGTGCAGGCACCATGGAACCACCACCCCAAACCCTAGCCCCCAACTCCAAACTGAGGCCGCCAATTAATTCCTTCTGGCCGCAAATTGCGGCCAGAGCAGAAGGGATCTGTCTCGATTTTTGTGCATGGCCCTATCTCCTCTAGTATTGACCCTGGGTATGTCTAGTTTTGACAGATTCCATCTAGGGTGAAATTTGGGATGATTTTCCTATGTTGGTGCATGATTTGAGACTTGTTTTAGCATGGATTTTGGTATTTGTGTTTCGTTCCTGTCGGGTGGCGTTTGGACGTCAACGACAGGTGGATATTGATCGTGTTTGCATGCGAGGTTATTGGTTTTTACCTATAGGCGTAGCGTGTGCCGTTTTGGTTTCCGATGTGATTTTCATGTGCTTTAGCGTTGTGATATACTTGTAGGTACCCTACGAGATGTGAGGCAAAGAAGATGAAGATGGCGACATCGACACCGACACATGAGAAGCAAGGTGAGTAGATTTATATATACGGGGAGAAGTCGGGTGGATGGCGTATAGTACCCCCGCAGTCCGTGGTGATGTATACGAATACGTATACACACATATATTTATTATGTGTTGTTTAGGATTATTGATGGTGATAATGGTATTATTGGTGATAAGAATGTTTTGGTTTAGTTTAGTGCGAAACCCTAGAGTAGGGGTTGCACACATACACATACACATACACATATACTTGCATGCATTCTTTCATTTATCTGTGCGCTTATGATGGTGTGTATATCTACACATGGGTATGGGACTATGTGTTCATATACGAGTTTTGAGGATGATACGTGGGATTGAGATGAGTCGATGAAATGCGATTGAGACCGTGAGATTTGGCGACTTGACAGTGTTCGTATTGGAGATGTGATTTGATGATAGTGATGCCTGTCATGTGATGAGATATTGTGATATCGACTCAGATTTAGGTGGTTTCCATACCCCTCTCTATTAGCTTGATTGTCGGGTTCGTAGTTCGCATAGTAGGCGTTAGGCTAGACCCGAGTCATACCTATTTCAAAACTAACGAATCGGGGATATTTTAAAGATAGGCAAAAAGGGTTTGTACGGATATTTTCAAACAACGCGTCTTTTCTTAAAATACCGTAGCCCTTATTTTACCAAAAGCCCTGATTCGTCTTATTAAAAAAGGCAAGGTTGCATGATATAATTATTGAGGCAGGTTCTCTACTGTTGCGTTGATTACTCGATTCCGCACATTCATGCTGTTTGCATTGCATCGCTTATATTGTTGATATATTTCAGTCATGCTGCTAGGACACTAGCACAATTATCGATGATGCGTATGTTCCACGTACACTTGTTTGCCGGCTCACACACTTCATCATCGATAATTGCCATGTCACTACACTGTAGTACTATTGCATTCAGTATATGATCCTTGCATGACATAATGATATGCTTACATTTCTTTTACATGTCGCATACATCATGCTTTCTGATTATACGCATTGAGATATGTTGTTTCTATGATATTTCTGGATTTGGGAACCGTGGGTATTTAAAAAGAGAATATGTCATTGCTTTAAAAACCCGGTTACCCTTGATATGATATTTCAGTGCGTCCACCATGTGTTTTCTCGGTGCTGAGAGCGACATGTGAAACCCGAATCGAGGAGTGGACGAGCCGATTGCGGGTACATGGTGGACCCGGTATGGTTCCCCTCGGCAAGATGATCGATGAGCTTTGCCGATTGAGCCTGGAGGCGGGCGAGTACCTACCGGTGATTGGTTGGACCTGGCGGTTATCCGGAGGATACTGACCAGTGTCGATATATGGATATGGGCATACTGCCGGGGCCAAGGGCCGATACCGCAGACAGAGCCCGCGGGCCGATCCGGACTGACGGAGCCTGATATATGAGGATTTACGTGCCGATGCTGGGTATAGTTTTCATGATGTTTTCGAGTGTCGATGCTGGGCACTCCGGTTCCATGATTTTGACGTGTCGCGAGGGACACAGATGGTTTATATCCTCATATTATTTCCCATGCACATGATTTATGATATTTACATGCATGGTGGTTATTGTCAGTGGGTGACGAGTGGACGGGATCCACGTGTGTGCAGATTTGATTACTTTGATCATACCTCATATCCATGACATGCTATTACCTGAGGCACTAGCACGAGCACTTGGCACTACACTCATGTATAGAGGTTACATTGCCAGTTTAGCATGCTTCAGCTTTATTCATTTTTAGGTTTATTTATATCTGATCGTATTGACCTAGGATGGGTCATGCATTTGATCTCTGCTTGTAGATATTTTTCTATTCACGAGTTGGCAACTCACCCCCGTTGTGCCCCAGTTCTTGCAGGTTGCCGTACAGATTCCATAGCGGCATTTCTGGCACACTGCTTCCTTAGGGGTGACTTGCTTGGTTAGGTGGGTTCTTTTGTATCAGAACCGCCATTGTTCATGTATTATTTATTGTATCTAGAATTTCCATCAACCAAAACTTGTATATTGTTTCAGACTTAGAAAACAGTGTTGTATTATTTCGACCTTAGAGTCGCGCTTGTAGTATTACGGTTTTCTGGCTGTTTTGAGTTCATTTTAGGTTTTGATCCTCGCCCTTTGGCGTTGTATACTATTATTGCTTGCGTGGTTGTGACCGTCGTTTGACGAAGAGCTAGCTCCCGCTTGGGGATGCCTTTTATCATTTTATATTTATTATTCTTGTTGTACCCCGTTCGGGGCCAGTTTTTACAAAGTAAACTCTGCCGAAATTTTCAGGAAAGCTTACACATTTTAAAAATACATATTCGGCTTAGTTATTTAAAAACTTAGATTTTTGAAACACGATTTCTTTACTTCTTAAAACTAGTTTTCCTTGTTTACTCTTTAAATGGTTTTAGATTTCTGGGCTTTTGGCTTACTTGGATCAGATGGGGTCCTATAGACTTCATATGGTTCAAGGGCCAGTCACGTGCTCTTTCGGGCCGTGACATAGTCCCTGGCCAGGGTAAGCGAGATATAATGGTAGGTTTCCAGTGTTATCTCAGGGTGTTCTGGGCTACACTCCGACATGACTTGTACCGCTATTAGGGGACTGACGTTTACCACCCCCCTAGGCCCGCCACGCGATATTCTCAGACGAACGGACCGGACTGTACGGAGATTGTCACATAGAGGCTCAGTAGGAGTTCGGATGGGTTTACCTCATCGGCCTTCTTATCGACATCTACCTGGGGACCGTTACGTACAGCTAGTGCCGCTTACGGTCTGTGGTTAAACCCACTGCCAGCGTAGTGTCGAGTCTTTAGAGTCCCACACAGAGAGTTTCCCTGCACTGAGCGAAACGTGTAGAGGCCGTATGGTTTTACGACAGGGCTACGATCACTTACGTGCACTTGTGTGCGTATGCTATTCGGGCAGGCAATACTAGTGGGCTTTGGTTTTAGCCGGATCTTAGTATTACGCGGATGGATTTGTTTTGTCTTCTATGCATTCGCATTCTACAGAATGCGGATGCGGGTGTGTATGCACAGTTTTGACGAGCGTAGAAGGAGGTGGTGCCTCATTAGGGTTTTGACAGTTGATTCGGCCAAAACCATTATGTGGCAGGCTCATTAGGGTTTTGAAAGTTGATTCGGTCAGGACCATTCTGAGGCGAACTCATTAGGGTTTTGGCAGTTGGTTCGGCCAAAACCATTATGAGTCGGGGACATTATTTACTAATCTTTTTAGTGATAATTATGTGATGGCTAATTGCTTTGACCATTTGACCATACTTGACTTTGTTGACCATTTGACCAAAGTTGACTTGGACCTTCATGAGAGGTCTAGAGTTTTCTTTGGTTTTCTTTTTATTTTTGGATATGAAAATGGTCAAGTCAATTGTTGCCATCAACTTTATCTTGAAAAGATTAGTCATGATGATGTTGGTGTATTATTGCATCCATGGTGGTTTTTTCTTTAGTTAATTAATTCATTTCTCTTTTCTCATTCTCTCTCTTGAGAAGAAAAAGAAAAAGCTCCATGGTTGTTCTCCTTCTTCTTCCTCCTCTTGAAATTTCCTTTGATCTCATGTTGTAACGTTTTGAAAATCGTTTCGGTAAAATTTCGAAAAAACGGTAAAATAAGGGGTTTTTCTGTAAAAAGTCAAAATACAAATATCTTATTATAAAAATTAAATATACATATTCTAGCTAAGTAATTGCTAGTATTTGGTGTTTATTGAGCCGCTGGTGAAATTTCAAATTTTCTGAAAAAAATTTGTTTTTTTTATTATTTTAAGCCGTCACTAATACATTTAATTAGGGAAAATTACAAATGGGAATGAGTTGAAACAAATTTTGTGCATCATGACACATTAAATAAAATTTTATCATGTGGTTTTTGAAATGAAATCGTTTGCCAAAACGGTTTAGAAAATATCGAAGAAAAAGGCTTAAATAGTGAATTTAGTGTAAATTGATGTTTGGGGTATAGTATTTATCATTTTCCATCACCCCACACCCATACCCACACTCACACAAACCCATTTTCCTCCTCATTTCTGCTGAATTCAGCAGCCCTCCCCAAACCTTTCCCCCACTTCTTTTGGTAAAAGAAATGAAAAGAAAAGAAAAGAATAAAGAGAGAAGGGTTGTGTGTTGACTTGGGGTACCTTGCCTTGACTTAGACTTTCCTTCCCCACTCCCACACACCCCACACCCCCTTCCCATACATGCTGGCCGAGCCCCCCCTCCTCAATCAGCCCCATTTTTTTAACCCCCTTTTCACTTCAAAAACCCTCACAAAATCCTTCCAAAATCAACACAAAAATCAAGCTAAATGAAAATCCAACTCCTACCCATTTTAGCTTACCCTAACATGCATGGATTGGGGTGACAAGAGAGCATTTTGGATGGCTAGATTTCAAATGAGGTCTACAAAATTGTGTAGGGTTCTCGGGCACCCTATGGAGGTCTCACAAGGCATCGAACATGCCAAATTCAAAAAATCTAGGTGCCGAGAGACCCGACTACGGATCGTTTGCTAGAAAACTAGGCGAAAAAGCTAACTAGTTAACACTTAACTATGAGAATCGGAAATACAACCTTTGTAGATCCGGTGCTCCACCTCCATAGCTCCGCAACAAAGTCATCTCCGCTGTCCAAAAAGAATCCGGGCTCTAGCGTCGATTTCATCGGAGAATAAGCGAGCTAGGTCATCGATGTCCATGCCGAAGATGATCTACGTCGAGGCATCGCTAAATCAAGCTCCGACTTCATCAAGTCAAGAAACTTGTGAAGAAAACACACTCTACTACTTGGCAAGAGGTAGAGGATGAAGAAATAGGAAGTGGGTTCAATTTAGAATTGGATTTCTCACTCTTTATCATCAATCACCATTGATGAAGAAAGCTTTTTCTTCATGAAAGAAGATGAAGAAGAAGAAGAATATTATGATAAGATTATTCAAAAAAGAAAAGAATAACAATACTTATCATAATATTAACTCTAGTCAAGTGTAGAGAATGAATCATGGTTAGTGGGAATGGTTAGGGTTAAGGATGAGATAAGAATGGTTGACTTGATCAAAGTTTCATGAAGCTTCAACTAAACTCCAAATTAAGCCACCATTCTTTTCTCCTTTCCATTTATTTTCCAAAAGAAATGGTTAAATAAATAAGTGAATAAAACAAAACCCTAACCATAATCATGTAACCATGGTTTGATCTTTACACAAAAACCCTAGCATAACATGTATCATCAAACATGATACAATGAAGTGCACAAAAGTATATCACATATACAATGTGTACAAACCGAGTGAGAAAATCCATTTAAAGTGAACTAATACTAGTTAATGCAAAGTAATATATCAAATATATAATTATGCATTAAATCATTAAATCAACACTTGATTTAACGATCCGGTCATATCGCATATAACCGACTAGTATTCTATGTATCGGCTTATCGAACCAACCCTTGATTCGATAACTAGGTTATATCGCATACAACCTTTCGATACATTCATCGCGAGAATGGAATACGGTATCACATACACGCATTATTCTCGGTCCCGCACATATCTCATATGTGCTCCTATTTCGTTTCGCTTGAGCCAGGAAACCTCTGTGTAGGACTCTAAAGACTCGTCAATACGCCGGTAGCAGGTGATGATCATATCAAACACCCACAAGCCGCAAGCGGTCTGCTAAACGTAACGGCCACCCGGGTATTGAGCGATCTGAAGATCGACGAGCAAGCCCGCTCACACTCCAGTGAATCCAACCAGTAACACTACCGTACAGTCCGGTCTGATCGTCTGATATGTCTCATATCTTGCCTAGGGGTGGTAAACGTCAGACCCCAATAGCTCGATAAGTCGTGTCGATATGAGGCTCATAACGGGTCGAGAAACTACTGGTAACACTTACCAGCAATTCTCTGAGCAGCCCTGGCCAGGGACTTCCTGTTATAGCCAATCGAACACTGTGCAACATCAACTCCCTATACCGGGAGAGACGAATCCCCTCCTATCGCTCATTGCCTCCATGTGACTCGGGGCTGTACCCAAAAACCACCGTTTTGCACGCCCTCTTGGACGTGGTAAGATGGAAATCAAAGCACAGTGGGAACCACACAAGACTCTATGACGATCTCGGGTCAACAGACTACTCTGTACCAGTGTCACCAGAGAACTGCCATCTGACGTGAGGTATAATACCATCTGGGAGTTCTCGGCGAGTCCGTCCAGTGTACCCAGTCTCTACTGAGCACCCGTATATCATCTCTGATGTCAAACACCAATGGATATGGGATCATCCATCGCCCATCTGTATGGGTCGAGAAGGTATACGCTAGTCTACTCTGGTATATCGATGCCCCGTCTCGATACACCCACGACTAGGGACTTTGAAGGATGTACTTATGGACTACCATGTCCCCACTAGTATGATCCGCATCATAGTCCAGGTAGTCAAGCACACATCCTAAGGGCTTTACCAACATGTAACAGAGAGACAATCAGTATACACGTTAAGGTAAAGAGCAACCAGATAGCATACTATCATGTCGAGCAAGAAAGTCCTCCCTATATATGTCCCAGCATCCACTACAATATACATCCTATGTACAGTAATGGCCTCTACGGCATACATATAACTAACAATCTCCCACTTGAACTAGGGCCATCTGTAGCAGTGGTTGCAGTATCTCATACTCAACCATCCCATAAAAGTCTCTCTCTGGGAAAAGGCCTTTCGTGAGTGGATCCGCTGTGTTGTCCTCTGAGTCTACTCTCCTAACCTCGATCTTCCTGGAGATCAACCATCTCCATGATCAAGTGATACTGCCTTAGAATATGTCTGGATCACTGATGGGACGGACGTTCCTTGGCATAAGCCACAACTCCATTGTCTCACAATGGTTGGAACGTAGTTCATCTCAAGAACCAATATACACCCAGACAGCCTCTTTGGTAGCATCTTAAGAAGCGATGTATCCTGCCTTTATCGTCTAGTATGTCACGGTATCTAGCTTGGAACTCTTCCAACATACCGTCCCTTTACTGAGGGTAAAGACAATACCTGCGACTGACATTCAGTCGTCTTTATCACCCTGGAACCCTTCCAGTGATTCTCCCCAGGATCGATTGATACCATCTCACTACAACTAGTGAGAATCCTAACATCCAATTAAATCTATCTCATAGATCCAAAACTCAGGATTTAGGAGGTATCATTTTGATCCTATATGGAGAATCATAGTGATAAGCGGAGATTGATCGAGCGTAGCATAGGAAACTCCTTCCCTATCAAGAGTATGTCATCCACGTACTCTACGAGGATCACCACCATACTCCCTACTACCTTTTTGTTTATACAAGGTTCATCTACCATTTTGATGATGTCAAACTCTTTGACTTATCCATCAAAACAGATGTTCCAACTCCGCGATGCCTGCTTTATCCTATAAAGCATCTTGCACACGTTTCCGCTGCTCCCACTGTCTACGAAGCCCTCTGGCTGTGTACTTATAGACGCACTCTTCTAAAACATCATTTAGAAAAGCAGTCATGACACCCAACCACCAGATATCGTAGTCATGGTATATAGCCGTGACAAGTAGGATCTGGATGGACTTAAGCATAGCTCCTTAGAAAAGGTTTCGTCATGATCCATACCTGGTCAATGATGCAAACCTTTAACAAGTCTAGCTTTGAAAGTCTCAACTTTTCCATGTACACCAAGTAATCTTCTCAAGATATACTTGCTCCTGATGGGGATTTAACCCTTCAGATATAGCAACCAAAGTCCATACTTTGTTGGTGTACAAGGATTCCATCTCAGATCACTAAGCATCCAGCCATTCTTACAGAGTCTTACTCCTGATGGCCAGCTCGAAACTAGTTGGGTCATCATCTTATGATGTAATCCTCGCTCCCACTGTCATAGAGAAACCGAAGTATCTCTCAGGTGGGGGAGGAACCCTACTAGATCGACGGAGAGGCTGAGGTTCGTTGGTAACTATCAAATCCTTTGGTTCTTTTAAATCATCAGCTGCAGTTTGTATAGCTGGAACCTTTCCAGTTCTACATTACTGACCTTGCCTCGAGCTTGTCCGGATTTTGCTTTTCAGACATAGGCCGGACAACCCCAAATCTTAAGTAGCTTAAGACATGGGCTCTTCCCTTTCCATATCACATATGAAATGGTAGGCAACTAATTTGATTCGAACCCTATTCAATAGGTATGCAGCTTCTCAAGTGCATAACCCCTAAAAGGAAATAGGTAACTCAGTAATACTCATCATAGAGCACACCATATCATATAGGGTGTGATTGCTCCGCCCTGATATACCATCGTGCTATGGTGTATTCGGAGGAGTAATTCTGAGAGAGAATCTCATTCTCCTTTAGAATAATCCAGGATTTCCGTGCTCAAGTATTCTCCTCCTTGATCACATCAAAGGACATAATACTTGTACCCTTATTGGTTCTTTACTTCTATCTTATATTCTGTGAATATCTCAAAAGGTTCAGACTTGTGTTTCAACAAGAACATACGTCTGAATCTTGAGAGATTATCAGAGAACGTAATGAAGTATAAAGAACCAGTCCTGGCATGTGTAGACAGGGGACCTACATACATCATCATGTATCATCCCAAGAGTTCACTAACTCTTTCTCTGTTTTCAATAAACAGAGCTGTGGTCATCTTATCTCTGTGACATGACTGGCAAGTTTCACAAGATGTAAATTCAAACAGATTTAAATATGCATCTATATGGAACTTAGCTTGTCGGGTCGCATTGATATGACCTAGTCTACAATACCTCAAGAAGAATTCGTTCATTTCTGAACTCTTCCTCTTGTGTGTGTTCCGTATACTGAGAACTGTAGTTTGATTTAGAACATTAATGGTTTTAGATAACGTGCCTGAACCGATCAACTTTTGATATAGGAAATGTTCAAAACATTATCCAACAATACAAAATTTTATCATTTCTTTACTAATAAAGAGACTGATATGATTTTGTATATCAGGTTCGGTATCTAATAACATTCGTTCAGAATCAATGTATTGGTAATACAGGGTGACAGTGACCAACAGACTTGGCTGCAACTCTTGCCCCGTTTTCTGCCTCATGAAACTTTTCACCCGTTCTCAGTTCTCTACCTATCTGTAGCCCTATGTAACAGATTACATATCTGGGATCCTGATCCGGTATCGTATACCCAGGATGTAGAGGATACAGAGAAACAGTTCTTTGTAACGAACACACCCGAAGATGATGCATCAGCATGCACTCTCTTCGTTTAGGCGGCACGGGAAATCTGGTATTCCCCAATTTCCTGCTCTGTCTTATAACAATTATAAGTTGGAGCGGGACCAACGTTCCCCAGCTCAGAATAACAAGCGAGTTCGGTCAATAATCCGTATTATTATCTTGATTAAGGCGTGATATGGTCGCTACCTGGAGAGAGAGAGAAGAAAACACTCAGCGTGCGCTCTGTCAAGAATAGATTGGTTATTATTTTATCTAATCAGGATGGCTCCCACTGCTTTTTATCAAATCTTCCTTCAAACCCTAAAAGGAAAGACTAGCCGGGATTAATTACACACTACAAGTTTGCCAATCTTTCAGCCAGGCCAGTGTCGGTACTTTGAGGGAGGTCCCCCGTGCTTTCGCACGAACCTAATTAATGTAAACCTCGTTTTCCCAGAGGCGTAACCCCGTTGACACCTTTCTAGACACCTACTTGATCGGCTAATTGTAATGTGTAAAACTCTCCCAGGAGTAATTCTTACTCGCAGCGGGTATCGGGATCCAACTATCTCATAGAAGGTATGCAATCTCATTGCAAATTTCAACACTTGAAATTCCCGATAATATTTTGCCCCTAGCTCGCTATGACATTGACGCATGCCAAACAACCCATAGTCTGCTAGTCAAGTTCAACCCGTACATTTCTTGATTGAATTAAACCCACCCGCACGACCCTTGACGCATGCCAAACAACGCCGTACGAATACCCTAATCCAATCGCATCATATGCTAGCAGATAAGCACTAGTTAGCTACCGTACACTACGCCTTGACGCATGCCAAACAACCGCAGCACGAATACTAACTAGTACTTATCTGAAATGACGGAGGGCTACGACAGGTTTTTCTGAAAATCTATTGCGTAATGAACTTGATATCGTTGTAGAATCAAATGATTTTTAAAATGGAGTGTTTTTGAGGCTTTTCTAGTTTTGCTAAAGGAGTCACTCCCGGTGAAGGGATCGTCGGTCCTTTCCTCGTCGAATGAGGTGCGGGATATATCATATATATCACTGTGCAAAGCAAAAACACTTAAAAGCAATCAAAATACAAACCGAGTGTGTAGCATCTGCCAGTTATTGCTAAAGGAGTCACTCCCGGTGAAGGGATCTCGGTCCTTTCCTCATCGAATAAGGTGCAGGATATATCACATATACCTCTGTGCAAAGCAAGAACTGTAGCTACCTGTTTAATTTTGAAATTCGATTCTACAACATCTTAGGTTTCTTTTATTTCATTAATCTCATTAATGAAGTCCCATCATTTAAGTACCTAAACATCACAGATAAATACGACATACACTTATGCCATCCACATTCGCCTCGATGTCCCCTCGTGCACCGTTAGGTTAGGTAACTAACGGCAGAGCAGGGCAGGGCTAGTGCGGGTGTAAAACATAAGTAACGTCTATATAATATATCATATATACTATATATTATATCTATCAAAGAACATCACATGATCGCATCACAGATATCGCAGCAGAAGAATCATATGAAATATTGGATATACTAGGACGTCCGTGTTTTCAATACGAGCCAGTATAAAACACGGATTCCACGGTCATGATGAATAGCCAAACCCACACCCCTAGACCCCTACGAGAGCGGCAAGCAACCCTACCAATTCTAGAGTTAGGAGACCCGGACTCGACTCCTCGAGTTGGTCTCCCACTGGACTCTAGAACCCGGTTACTTGTGCCCTCCTCCTTGGGTCTATCCTAGTGCGGAAAAGTAAATAATATACAAACGGTGACATCTTCCGCAACCTGGAAGTGCCCCAATAAACGAATATTACATACAAGTTTTTACATGAATGAAAATGAAAAACTCTCATCTCACATAAAAACCCCGGCTATTCAAACACGACGATCCAATATAACATATCCAGCAACACATAACATCACATGTCATCAACGTAAGTAAATATGTCCATCCCAATTGTCGTTGACATATAGCAACGAAACCGGCGATATCACATATTACACTTACGGTCACAGAAAAGAAAGTGTAAAACTACAACAGTTGGAATCCGCAACCACCTCAGACATCACATGCCTGACCAAATGAATTACTTAGACATCGCATGCCTAACAATTATAAACCCCGCATTTTAGTCTCAAAATCAAAAACACTTTTCAATATCAAGTCGGGCAATTCAACAAGATTCCCGACATGCTGATCGAATGCTCGTCGCAAACTTCTGTATACGGCCGCACCCCCGATACCGTCGACGAAGTGCACCAAGGCGGAACACCGCTACCGCGAGCACCCGAACGGATGCTTTCGGCGACGGGGTTCTCCTACAGTCACTTGGTCGGGGTTATGGAGTGAGGCTGTCTATTAAGTTTACCCGGCGAGTATCCGCGTACGCTACGTGATTGCGACGGACTTTTGATCGCATCAAAATTCCGTAGCAACCGATCAAGTGAGACTAAACTGCTACGTTTATAACATTCATTCAGTTATCACATAACTTATTGTGAATTCCAATTATTGTATCCCATTCCGGATAAATAGAAAATGTTAAACTTTTCGATCAAACAGTCGAACACCCAAGTTTTCCTGATATATCAACACATGAAATAAGTCTAACAATATTCAGTTCGTGCCTCAGTACCAACGGTCCAGCCGTAGAAGGGTCAAGCCAACGCCTCACATGTGGCACGCCGTACTGCCCCAAACCCTAAGGTTCAAAGGGCAGTTCAAGACGGTCACATAATCGAGTTAAGGTTTGTTGTCTTCTAGAGGGTCCATCGAGTTACTTGCACTACTTAGAACGTCTTTAGACTACGGAAAAATCCAACACTTGGAAATTTCCCGACAGGGGAAAAATTGGGTATTTATATCCGGTCGAACTTTTTAACATATTCTAAAATTTATCCGGAAAGCCAAATAGACAAAATCTGATACTCCGATCGAAACACCGAATCCCCAAAACAACTCAGAAAATGCAAACTCTGGAAAAAATATTAAAAATACCCAGAAAAACTAACACTTCAAACCAAGAATTACTGTGTAAATTTATATGTATAAAGAGGCAGTACGGCCGCGGAACCGCCGCACGAGCCATGCTTGTGCCGCGGATCCGCGGCTCAATAAGGGAATTAGGCTATACGATTTCACAGTAACTCTTAGATCTTCCTGCATGTTTTTCTGCATATTTTTAATTTCAAAAAATCCACGTTTTTAGAAAAAGGACAGAGAGCATTATTTGTGATGGGGTTTCGGGTCGATCGGACTTCAAACTCCGTCTAGACTTCGCCTAAGGCTCTAGCTAGGCTCTGATACCACTGTAGGGTTCCCGGGCACCCTATGGAGGTCTCACAAGGCATCGAACATGCCAAATTCAAAAAATCTAGGTGCCGAGAGACCCGACTACGGATCGTTTGCTAGAAAACTAGGCGAAAAAGCTAACTAGTTAACACTTAACTATGAGAATCGGAAATACAACCTTTGTAGATCCGGTGCTCCACCTCCAAAGCTCCGCAACGAAGTCATCTCCGCTGTCCAAAAAGAATCCGGGCTCTAGCGTCGATTTCATCGGAGAATAAGCGAGCTAGGTCGTCGATGTCCATGCCGAAGATGATCTACGTCGAGGCATCGCTAAATCAAGGTCCGACTTCATCAAGTCAAGAAACATGTGAAGAAAACACACTCTACTACTTGGCAAGAGGTAGAGGATGAAGATATAGGAAGTGGGTTCAATTTAGAATTGGATTTCTCACTCTTTATCATCAATCACCATTGATGAAGAAAGCTTTTTCTTCATGAAAGAAGATGAAGAAGAAGAAGAATATTATGATAAGATTATTCAAAAAAGAAAAGAATAACAATACTTATCATAATATTAACTCTAATCAAGTGTAGAGAATGAATCATGGTTAGTGGGAATGGTTAGGGTTAAGGATGAGATAAGAATGGTTGACTTGATCAAGGTTTCATGAAGCTTCAACTAAACTCCAAATTAAGCCACCATTCTTTTCTCCTTTCCATTTATTTTCCAAAAGAAATGGATAAATAAATAAGTGAATAAAACAAAACCCTAACCATAATCATGTAACCATGGTTTGATCTTTACACAAAAACCCTAGCATAACATGTATCATCAAACATGATACAATGAAGTGCACAAAAGTATATCATATATACAATTTGTACAAACCGAGTGAGAAAATCCATTTAAAGTGAACCAATACTAGTTAATGCAAAGTAATATATCAAATATATAATTATGCATTAAATCATTAAATCAACACTTGATTTAACGATCCGGTCATATCGCATATAACCGACTAGTATTCTATGTATCGGCTTATCGAACCAACCCTTGATTCGATAACTAGGTTATATCGCATACAACCTTTCGATACATTCATCGCGAGAATGGAATACGGTATCACATACACGCATTATTCTCGGTCCCGCACATATCTCATATGTGCTCCTATTTCGTTTCGCTTGAGCCAGGAAACCTCTGTGTAGGACTCTAAAGACTCGTCAATACGCCGGTAGCAGGTGATGATCATATCAAACACCCACAAGCCGCAAGCGGTCTGCTAAACGTAACGGCCACCCGGGTATTGAGCGATCTGAAGATCGACGAGCAAGCCCGCTCACACTCCAGTGAATCCAACCAGTAACACTACCGTACAGTCCGGTCTGATCGTCTGATATGTCGCATATCTTGCCTAGGGGTGGTAAACGTCAGACCCCAATAGCTCGATAAGTCGTGTCGATATGAGGCTCATAACGGGTCGAGAAACTACTGGTAACACTTACCAGAAATTCTCTGAGCAGCCCTGACCAGGGACTTCCTGTTATAGCCAATCGAACACTGTGCAACATCAACTCCCTATACCGGGAGAGACGAATCCCCTCCTATCGCTCATTGCCTCCATGTGACTCGGGGCTGTACCCAAAAACCACCGTTTTGCACGCCCTCTTGGACGTGGTAAGATGGAAATCAAAGCACAGTGGGAACCACACAAGACTCTATGACGATCTCGGGTCAACAGACTACTCTGTACCAGTGTCACCAGAGAACTGCCATCTGACGTGAGGTATAATACCATCTGGGAGTTCTCGGCGAGTCCGTCCAGTGTACCCAGTCTCTACTGAGCACCCGTATATCATCTCTGATGTCAAACACCAATGGATATGGGATCATCCATCGCCCATCTGTATGGGTCGAGAAGGTATACGCTAGTCTACTCTGGTATATCGATGCCCCGTCTCGATACACCCACGACTAGGGACTTTGAAGGATGTACTTATGGACTACCATGTCCCCACTAGTATGATCCGCATCATAGTCCAGGTAGTCAAGCACACATCCTAAGGGCTTTACCAACATGTAACAGAGAGACAATCAGTATACACGTTAAGGTAAAGAGCAACCAGATAGCATACTATCATGTCGAGCAAGAAAGTCCTCCCTATATATGTCCCAGCATCCACTACAATATACATCCTATGTACAGTAATGGCCTCTAGGGCATACATATAACTAACAAATTGTAGAGGTATAATGTTAACCTTGTAGCTAAATTGTTGATTAATGCTTATGTTAGCTTAGTTAAGTGTTAATTGGGTTTTATAGGAGTTCAAATTACATGGTTAAGAAATTCAAGTTAGGGTTTTGTTTTGGAAATGGGGTTGTGATAAATTGTGCATGGTTTTGTGTTGTGGATTAACATCTTAAGTTTTATAGAAAGCTAATTTAGTTGTTAATTCCTAACCATTACTTATAAAATGCCCTAATTAAGTTATTTTGCTAACTAGAGTTTTGGAAAATTGTTAAATGCTTTAGATTAAAATATAATTATGCTTTCATGTCATTATTAATATTATAATGAGTGGTTTAATGACTTTGGATCATGCAAAACCATGCTTAATTGTTAAATTGTGAATTTTGCTTTAAAAAGAGTTAAAATCGGTATTTTTGCAAACTAGTTTTTTTGAACATATATGGTTTGGTGAAATTAAATTATGGAAATGATTTATATAACTTATTTAAGATATTTAATAAGTATATTGGCCGCTACATTCATTTAAACGTCGAGTTTTGTACTAAAACGGGTAATTTTTGCTTGCTAGATTTTCGGAAAAATGGCTTCTAAAGTGAATTTGGGGTTTTTGTGAATTTTAACCTATTCTGTATTTAAATTAGTATTCGTGAATGTGCAAATGAGTGTACTTGGGTTTTTCTCGATGGTCGGGCGTTTGCACGCCGACGTCGAGGGTTTTTTGGGTTGGTTTGTGAGAGCAACCATAGGTTTTGACCTCTGTGGGATTTGTGCGTCGTTTTGGTCATGAGTCGGATTTTAATGCGATATGGTGCGTTATGATATGTAGGTACCCCATGTGGACTTCGAGACGACCAGCAAGCGCGTGGCGACGTCGGCACCGGCGAGCAAGGACCAGGTGAGTAGATTTATATCTACGGGGAGAAGTCGGGTGGATGGCGTATAGCACCCCCGCAGTTCGTGGTGATGTATACGGACACGTATACACACATATATATTGTTTATATATTGTTTGAGTTATTGATGATAAATATGGATATTTGGTGTTCTTGGACGATTAAGTGTCGCGAACCCTAGAGTAGCGGTCGCGCCACACTTGCACACACCCACCCATACTTGCATACTTTCTTCTTTCTTTTGTGCTTATTCGGGAATATATAGTTATGTGTTCACATAGGTATGGGACTGTGTGTTCACATACGGATTTGAGGATAGTACTTGGGATTTATGATGAGTCGATGAGATTTGATTTGAGGCCGTGAGATCGGTGATATAGCAGGGTTCGTATTTGAGATACGACATGACGTTGTAGCGGGTCCTTGATGTAGTGTTTTACATACGTGCATGCATACTTAGGCGATATCAGTATTGTACTAGACGTAGATCAGTACCCGATCATGATATTTGATAAAGAGGATACCAGGTGAATAGTATGATGAATGTGATATTGACCCGTACCCAGAATTGGGGATGCCGTACGACGGATTTACGTACGAGCTATATCTTGATGATTGATCCGCACTCTTGACTTGGGATGTCTGTTTATAGATATGGTATCGGATATGATATTATTGAGGCAGGATCACCGACTAATATATATACAGGTATGTATATGTATCGACTCAGATGTTAGGCGGTTTCCTTACCTGTAGTCCAGCTTGTTAGCTTAGCCCTTTAGTTTAGTTTAGTTGTTAGATTAGATTCGATTCTTACCTATTTCAAAGCTTACGAATCATGCGTATTTTAAAAGACGGGTCAAGGGATTCTACGGATATTTCAAAAACATATCTTTTCTTAAAAACACCGTAGCCCCTATTTTCAAAACCCCATGATTCGTGTTATTTCAAAAGGCACCATTTGTAGGACTTATATTAGATTAGTGCAGATTAGTTATAGTTGCGTCTAGTATTCAGCTCCCGCTCATTTTTACTGTTCGCTCCGCATCGCATACTTATATTATAATTTCTTATTGCATTATTAATATCATGCTGTTAGGACACCAGCACCATTACCGATGACACGTATGTACCACGTACACTTACTTGCCGGCTCACACACATCTTCATCGGTAATTGCCATGTCACGAACACTTTAGAAAATACTATTTCATTTGACATAGGTTGTTAGCTAATAGTTTAGACATGTTATTAGTGTACTTGCCTTATATGCTAGTTAGACATTGTAGTTATTGCCTACTACTTCATGCATGTTATTATTCACTGTTGTGTCGCATTCATGGATTCTCATGCCTATATTCACTGTTTACATGCTATTGATGACTTGGATTCGGATTTCATGAGATTTCTTGGATTTGGAGGAAAACAGCAAAAACATAAATAAACATTTTCTCTCTTTTAAAATAAAAAGTGCGGTTTTCCCATGATGTATGAGTCGTCCACCATGAGTTTGCTGATGGATTTCGAGACCCGATTCGAGGAGTGGAGGAACCGTTTCGGGTACATGGTGGGCCCGGTGCGGTACCCCGGGGCAAGAGGAATGTGTTGTTGACGTTGAGCCCGGCAGGAGAGCACTACCGACCGGTGATATTACCCGACGCGTCGGATATCCGGAGGATACCGTCGTGGTCTTGAGATGGATGGTAGGGGCCGGTCTGGATTGACGGCGCCCTAGATATTGTGATTTGAGATATTGAGGTACAGCGATTGTGATACAGAGATATCGAGATATTTGGACACTTGTTTTGTGTCGATGCTGGGCACTGTTTTATGCTGATTTCATTTATGGTACCTCACTTTTAAAATACAGAAATCTCACTGATTTATGAAAGCAGTTTTCGTCAGTACATGCATTCTGTTCCATGCATTCATACCTCATTCATATGATATATTGCTACCTGAGGCACTGACACGGGCACATGAGATCACACTCGGGTTAGATATTACCCTAGCCATTGTTATAGGCTGCATGTCATATATATATATAATTGATGATATATTATGATCATTGACCTAGGTTGCGTTATTTATGCGATTTCTGTCCGTAAATGTTTTTTCTATTAACGAGTTGGCAACTCATCCCCGTTGTGCCCCAGTTTCTTGCAGGTTTGCCGTACAGGTTCTTTACGGCTTGCTGGCACTCTTTCCATTTCCGGGTGACTTGCTAGTAGGTGGGTTTATTTGCATCGCACCCATCATTATATCTTGTATATCATTATTCTGTTGTATCTAGATGTTCCATCAACCAAACATGTATTTATTTTGAGATAGAGACCAGTAATGTTATTCCTTCGACCTTAGAGTCGCGCGTTATATTTCTGCGGATTTCTTGTGGTTTTGAGTTTCCTTTTGAGTTTTTGATCATCGCCGTTGGCGTTGTATATTATATTGCTTGTGTGGTTGTGACCGTCGTTTGACGAAGAGCTAGCTCCCGCTTGGGGATGCCTTTTTATTGATTTCGTATACTATTCATGTTGTATCCCGTTTGGGAGACAGCTTTTACAAAGGAGACTCTGCCGAAATTTTCAGGAAATTTTTTGATGTTTTAAAAAAAAAACCCATAATTTCGGCTTATGCTATTGAAACTACTTGCTTTAAGTTGGTTTTTCCTGCACTCTACATCTTTTCTTGGTTTGGATTTCTGGGTTTTTCGGTTTACTTAGATTACGTACGCCTCGAGACGTTCGTAGTTTAAGTGCCGGTCATGTTCCGTACTTTGGGTCGTGACACATGCGTTGAGAGAAAAATGATCCTAGTTGACAAAAACATCCATCTACTACTTCTACACAACCTAGGACATCAAGACCAGCGATCTTGTTGCCCTTGTTGCCTCGGCTCGAGGTGGAGCTCGGAGCACAACTCTCGGGTGGATCGTCTTCGACTCAAGAAGGCCGCGGAGGTGATCAAGATCCGGATCGATTCTCGGAGCTTGGATGGACGAGCAGAACAGCGGAGAGAAGACCCGAAGGATCGGTATCGTGAGGTATAATCTCTATGGCATAGTAGATAGCACCTCAAGTAGTTTGCTAGTTTGTTGTTTAGCAAAGATCCTTCTTTTAGTCCATGTTGCCTTTGCGCCAAAAATCGTTTTTCGCCGTTTCCGCCTCCCCGTAAGAACCGGGGTGAGCAACGTGGACTTACAGTGGTATCAGAGCCTAACTAAATATAAACTAGCAAGTTAACAAAGTATTTAGAATTTCGATCGGAAAAAAATCGCAAAACATGTCCGGAAAAATCAACTTTCTGTCGATTTTTTATATTACTCTAAAAATTATTTGACATACATGAAAAATCGGCTCAGGGTTTTCTAAAAACACCCACCAAAAACGATCCACTGACTCAGTCAAAGCGCCGCGGATCCGCGGCAAGAACAAGCTTCTTGCCACGGATCCGCGGCCGAGTTGACTCGGCCGTGGACCGTTTTTGGTGCAGTGTACTTAGTTGGAGGTTTTGGGATTTTTAGTATATTTTTTTTCTGCCCAGAATTTCCATAAAACAAATTGATGTTTGAGGTGGTTACAAATCCGTATTTTGATTGAAATTCCGTACACTTTGGCTAATGGATATTATTTGTGATGTGATATATGTATTGAACATCTGCTAATCACTTTACGTCGATTGGTAGGGGTTATACATATCTGTGATCTGTATTCTTGATGGTATGTATATATGAACTCGTCGGTTTGTCACGGATGAATAGCCGGGGGGATGTGAGATGAGAGTTTCTTTTTCTTTCATTCAATGTAATATTTGTAATTGATGTAATATTATTTTATGGCCGCACATCCGGGATGAGGTTGTAGCCGCCATTGTATAATTTCTTTTACTGTTTTTGCTCCTAAGATAGACCCAAGGTGGGGTGCACAAACTACCGGGTATCTCGAAGTGCCGAGTGGCCTACTCACGTTGTTGAGGGAGGTTGCTTCGCTTCGGGTACTTGGCGGGTAGTTTTCCGCACCCGTAGGGGTCTAGGGTGGGGTATTGGCTATTCATCGCGACCGTGTAATCTGTCTTTCGTTGCAGGCTCGAACGAAACGCGGATTCCTAGTATATCCAAAGTGTTCATCTGTGATCTGGAATAGCTATCATTGCATCTGAAGAATGTATATATCTATATATGATATCTATTTAGGCGTTACTTATGTTTTGCATCCGCGCTAGTCCAGCCCCCGCTCTGTCGTTAGTTAAGTAAGCTAACGGTTGATGACGGGGCCCCGTGGCGAATGCAGATGGCATAAGCGTACGTCATATTTTCGTTGTTTTCTGCAATGGTAGGATTAAATGATAGGACGCATTAAAATTAATGCAAGAAAATAAACCAAAGTAAAGTCGTTGGAACACTTTCAAAACCACTCGGTTCTTTTCAAAAACCAACTTTAAAACGCGGAGCTTGAACCACTCCTTTTAAAACCTATCTCGTTCCATCGATTATATCAAATTCACTACGTTCACGGTTTCGCCAAAACCATTCGTAGCCCTCCATCATTTCAGTTAATTATTCGGTAGTATTCAAGCTATGTATTTTGACCTACGCCAAGGCATAGTGATTGGTAGCTGCCGGATATTTATCTGTAGCATAGATAGATGCGTTGGTTTGGGACAGTCGTACTACTATTTTGGCCTACGTCAAGGGTATGTACGGGTGGGTTTAAATTAACCTGGATAATGATGGGTAGAACTTGACATGTGACTTATGATATTTTGGCCTACGTGAAGGTCATAAGAGCATGGGGCAAAAATCCACATCGGGAGTTTCTAAAGAAGCTGAAACTTGCTAGCACTGCATACCATTTGGAGTGTGATGATTCCGGTAGGATTCCTTCAGTTTTATCACACGATGATATTTGAATCCCGATCCTACTGTGAGTATATGCTACTCCTCGGGAACTTTCTCACTTAATGATCAATGCTATAAACCAAATAGGTGTCTAGAAAGGTGTTAGCAGGGCTACGCCCTGTTGGAGATAGTGCCCTCAGAGTCAATTATTGGATCACAGGCACGTGATTGCAATGATTGAGGGAGGACCTATCCCGGTAGGACAGTCTTACTCGAGATGATAGTATGCTATCTGGTTTATCTTTATCATCGTGTACTGCTTTAGGTGACCTGACATGTCGCTATTACACGTTGATAGAGCCCCTAGGATTCTTGCTTGACTACCAGCAGTATGATGGCGATCATATACATGGGAGCTGGGGTCTATAAGCACATCCTTAAAAGGTCCCTAGTCGTAGGAGTTTCGAGACAGGGCATCGATACTCCATTAGTAGACTAGTGTATACAGTCGAGATCCCGACGAGGGGCGGTGGCCGGTCTCACAAGCCACTGGTGTCAGTTGGTTCACCTAAGATGTATACAGGTGCTCATTGGGTTATGAGTACACCGGACAGGACTCGCCGGGAACCTGCTAGTTGGTCTTATACCTTATGTCAGATGGCAGTTCCCTGGTGACATGTGTACAGGTTAGTTCATCGACCTGAGGATCGTCATTTGTCTCGTGTGAGTTCCCACTGTGCTTTGATTACTACCTTACCACGGCTCAAAGGAGTCGTGCAAACAGGTTTTAGTTGGGTACAGTCCCGAGCCACATGGAGGCAGTGAGAGGATCTGCAGGGGTTCGTCTCTCCCGGTATTGGGGGTGAGGTCGCGCTGTGTCTAGAAGAGCCATTACGCAAAGCCCTCGGCCGAGGCAGGAGATTTACTGGTAGGTATTCCAGTAGTATCTCAGGGCGTTCTGGGCTACACTCCGACACGACTTGTACCGCTTTTGGGGGTCTGACTTTTACCAACCCCCTAGGCCCGCCGTGCGATACTCATAGACGAACGGACCGGACTGTACGGATATTGTCACTGACAGGCTCAGTTGGGTGTCGGGGTGAGCTTCCTCATCGACGTCCCTTTTGGTCAATAGCTGGTGGCCCGTCACGTATTGGCTTATACCTCTGATGTGCCAGTGGTTAAATCCACAGCCATAGTATTGACGAGTCTTTAGAGTCCACCACACTTACAGTTACTCAAGCTTTCGGGCGAAACGCTGTAGAGGCCGTATGGAGATATGGCAGGGTCTGATCAGATACGTGCGGTATTGCACTGATCAGGATTGGACAGTTTTGTACTAGTTTCCGTATAGTTATATGGCAGGGTTCGATCTGATACGTGCGGTATTGCACGGATCAGGATCGGACGGATATTACTAGCCGGCTTTGGCTTAAGCCGGTCCTAGTCTAGTACAGTGTAGATTTTGTCTCATTGCATTTGTATCCGGTCGGAATAAAGATGCGGGTGTGTATGCACAGTATCGGGGTTTTTCCTGTAATTTATTACGGGACCAGTTTTCTGGAGTTGCCAGTTTGCATTCCGTTCCGGCCGGTTTTCCTTTGTTCTTTCCCGGCCGGACTTTTCTGATGGAGGGGGTTATTTGCAGTTTTGCAAACAACACTTTGTGGAGGACTTATTTGCATAATGATTAATTATGATAGCATCTTTTTATTCCATTCTTTTCCTTCATCCTTTCATGCTTTATTGTGATGAGATTTGATTAGAATGGTTGATGTAAGTTTGTGATGATGATGTTTAGGATATAGTCACCATTCTCTTTATCCTACACTCACCTTCCTTCTAAGGTTATGCTTCATATTCTTTTCCTCCACCATTATTCTTAGATGATAAGTTTTTTCATTAGAAAAGAGAGAAGAAGAAAAAGAAAGAGAGAAGAAGAAGGAGAGAGTTCTTCATTCTTGAGAGTTTCATCTTCTTGATTTCATTCATGCTAGAAAAATGCAAGCACCATTTTTCTTATCTCATTTCCTCCATCAAGGCAACCAAAACCCAAGTGAGACACTACAATACACATTCTACAGCATATCTTGAGCATGTCGAGTTGCCGGCTTCATGCTCGAGTTGCCTCGGTATTGAGGCGGGAGCCCGTAAAAGACGAAGGCGTTGTGGTGCCCTTTCCGGCGAGGAGGCGACAAAGTGGAGGCAAGACTTTCCGCGAGGAGATCGGAGTGGAGATGAAGACCGGAGGACTTGGATCAGTCGGTATACTTCTCACCCTATCTCTTGATTGCTAGCATTAGGTTAATGGTTACGATCCGGGTTTTCTTTGTCCGCGGTAGCGCCGGTTTCCGAGTAAGGAAAAAAATTTTGATTCCGCATTTTGGCCTCGAGTACGAGGCCGGGGCGCTGCCGTGGCGCAACATGGTATCAGAGCCACGCCATTAACCTTACCTAGCTTGTTCTAATGTGTTTTGCTTATCCGATCGACCGAAATTCCAAAAACCGTATTTTTCTAGCACATCAGTTTCTGTCGAAATTTTTTGAAGTCCAAAAATTTTTCAGGTGGTCTCAGAATGATGTGCAGGGAGTTGTAAGACTACTACAAAAATTTGGTAAAGTGATCGTTCCGTACGACCGCGGAAGGGCGGCCAAAAGCCCCTTTTGGCCGCGCTTCCGCCGCAGGAAGTAGGCTTCACTTAACCAACTTTTTTCAGTGGGCTTGTGGGCTTATTTTAGGGTTTTTGGAATATTAAAATTGGGCCCAGGTTTTCTGTGAGTGCTACAGTTTTGATTGGGGGCCCACTTGTTAATTTTTGGTAAATCGGAAAATTTTAAACACATTTTTCACAGTGTTTACATTATATCTGCGACCGTGAATGTCACTCGATCGGTAAATCCGGTCTAACTGCTATAGCCCGGTTAGACGGATTTGCGAACGTGATTTTCACGTTGATGTTCTATGTTTATGCTGTGATGTTGCGGATCGGTCGTGGGGGATAGCCTGGATGCAATACTAGTACAGTTTTGTTGTATTATGTACATTTGATATTGCGGGGCGAGCGTCCGACATGTGGACTGCCGTCACTGCCTGTTTGTATTATTCTTTTGGGGCACGACCTGGTTGCGGTCGATGTACCCGGTGCATGTATATTTTACTATTCTGTACTAGGATTACCCTGCGGTGGGGTGCACGGATGGCCGGGTTCTAGAGGGCAACGGGCCCGCATCTCATGGCATTGAGACGAAGGGGGCTTCACTCTAGGATTGGCGGGCTATTCGTCGCACTCGTAGGGGGTACAGGTTGACCCAGGAGGGGTGCCCAAGTTACCGGATTCCGTGAAGTGCTGGGTGGTCCATTCACGGGGCTGAAGGGGGCTGCCTCGCTTCAGGTTTTGGCGGGTGACTTGCCGCACCCGTAGGGGTCTAGGATTTCATTGCACAGGCTATCCACACGACCAGGGGAACGTCGGTTTTCAGCAGCGGCTCTGTGAAACCCGAGGCTTCCAGATATCTGTATTGTTCTGTGATGCTGCATTTTTCTGTGATGATGCATTTTATCACACCTTGAGCGAAATATAATATATTGGTATATATATTAGTAGATGTTGTATATGTTTTTCATCCGCGCTAGTCCAGTCCCCGCTCTGTCGTTAGTAAGCTAACCTAACGGGTGATGACGGGACCCAGTGGCGAATGCGGATGACATATACGTACGTCAGTATATTTTCGTTCTTTGTGGTGTGATCATTTGATGGGACTGCATTGATTCGGATCAATGCAAGATAAACAAACCTAATTCTGATGTTGTTGGAACATTTTACAAAAAGCTGTTATTGCAAGGACGTTCACTTTTGTTTTGCATCGTGGTATTCATTTGGAATATCCTGCTCCTCAGTCGACGAGGCAAGGGCCGAGATCCCTTCACCGGGAGTGACCCCTTGGACAGAAGTTTGCGTCAGGGCATTAACTTCACTATAGCCGATTACTTTTGCTTTGCATCGTGGTATTCAGTTGGAATATCCTGCACCTCATTCTACAGGGAAAGAGCCGAGATCCCTTCACCGGGAGTGACCTCTTTAGTAAAGGTTTTCGTCACTATATTTTATAAAAGGCTATGCAGTTCCTTCAACGATATCAAGTTCTTTACGTTAAAGGTTTTTCGCCAAAAACCATTCGTAGCCCTCCGTCATTTCTTATGAGTATTATTTAGTATTCGTGCTGCGTTTGTTGACTCCGTCAAGGCGTAGTGTACGGTAGCTAAGTAGTGCTTGTTTGTTGCATAAATGGGATTGGTTAGGACAGTCGTGCGGCCTTGTTGACTCCGTCAAGGGCACGTACGGGTGGGTTTAATGCAATCCAGATAATGACGGGATGAACTTGACTAGGACTCTTTGATTTGTTGACTCCGTCAAGGTCACTTGAGTCCTAGGGGTAAAAACAAACATCGGGAGTTTCAAAAGAACTGAAACTTGCCAAGCATGCGCATACCTTCTGGAGTGTGGTAACTTGAGTGGATTCCGTCAAGTTATCATGCGATGATAGTTGGATCCCGATTCCCACTGATGAGTTGGTTTACTCCTCGGGTGATCCCGACTAATTCTTCTTTCAGGTTTGGAGGAGAATTTGAGGTACAGTGGGAGGTTTCCAGATTAGATAAAGTGATAACCATTCTGATCTAGGTTAGAGTGCACGTTGAGTGTTTCTTTTCTCTCTCTCTTTGGCAGCGACCATTGACCCGACCCTGGACTATGACTCAGTGACCAAGTTGACCGAACCTTCTTAACACTGGCTTTTGGATTGTCAGAGTTGCAAACCTCATTGCCACTCCTACTTTTACCCTTTTCTACAGGACACCCCGTATTACTACGAACGTCCACTTCCATTGGACAAAACCATCGTATGGTTATATACGAACTCGAAGGACTTCGAGGATGGTTTCTGGTTCTGGAGAAAACGGATAGGACTATTCAGTTGTCTTTTCTTTTCACCTTCTCTCAGGTTGCGAGTACTCCTTGGCTTAGGAGTAGTACACCTATTACGCAGATTGGACAGTCTTCTTCCAAACCTTAGGCTGGTGCCGAACGGTGGGGAATGAAGAAAACCAATTAGCATAACGATGGTGTGCAGAAGGTATTAAGTTAAGACAAAGCAAGGGATTAGTAAGAGGGCAAAGTAAGTTGCGACTAATATTCACGACCAAACCAAGTATTTCTTCGCCAATCCTAAATCACCTTTGTATTTCTCCAGGACACTCCGTGTCACTATGAAGATCCACAGTTTTATTGGATATTCCATCGTATGGTTATATACGAACTCGAAAGGAACTTGTTCCAGTTCGGGGATGGATTCTGGTTCAGGAGAAATAGGAATAAAGTACATTCAGGCGTCTTTTATCTTCACCTTCTCTCGTATTGCGAGTGCTCCTAGGATTAGGACAGTACACCCTTTATGCTTATTGGATAGTCTTCTTCCAAACCATAGGCTGGTGCCGAACGGTAGGGAAGGAAGAAAACCAATTGGCCTAAAGGGGTGTGCAGACGGTAATGACTAAAGACATATAAAGGGATTTGGACAGATGGCAAAGAGATATACGGTGACAGTTGTGAATCTGGATAATGGAAGAGGCATTACTAGGAATACCAGGATACCCCAAAGACACATTTCAATGTTTCGGTTTCACTGTGTACTGTTAATAGAAAACTGATTTCCCGATTAGACACTTACTCCAGGGTATGTATTTGCCAGGTATGATTCTCACATCTGTATGGTTTTACAGATGATGAGTGGGAGTAAGTTATTGGGAATTGGGTGATCATCCTCATTATATCGGGATTCGTTGTAATCGGTGAGATTTGAGGAAGTCACCTGGGTTGTTTGCCGGACGGCAATTATTTGGTTTTGAATATCCGCGGTTATGCACCAATTTCAAATTGATATATCTGTACGTCTATTTTCATAGAGTGAGATATACCTTTTGATATTATGTCGATGACATTTACCTATATCAGTGGATGGTTAGGTAAGGAGCATTAAACAGCGGTGTAATTCTTCTCAACCATAAGAACAGTTTTCAACCTACGACACACAGTGAAAGAGTTGTTAGGCTCAGCGGACTTATACAGAGTATTGTATGTTGTCCAGTGTCCATTAGGACAGAGGGGTTGGTCCTCATACTATATTATGTTTACTTTTAACTTCTCTAGTTCTTAGACATATGTTTCGTGGAAACACAGGGTCTAAGTTTTGAGGAGTTATAGGTATTTGAATAGAGTAGAGAACCAGGTATAGCAAGTATCGGGATTCTTCAAAGTGATCGAAGATGTAGATACTTGTGTATGGTGTTCAGTAGATAGTAATGATTAAGAGAAATTGCTTCTCTTTCAGGTTACTCATAATTGGAAGCATTCCTAAGTTGAGTAACGCTGATCGGCCTCCTTCCATTTAGTTTACATGCACTGGAGACAGCTGCATGATTTGAATCTGGTTAAATTAAATCAGTGCCTCTGGTTCTATATTGGATATAGAACAGTTCATATCTTGACGTTGTTAAGGTACGGGGAGTTGTCCGGCTTATGCTTAAAACCAGACACTGGACAACTCTAGGCACGTTTCTGTAATGGCTGTTTGTGGATTGACCCAGGCTATGACGAGGGTTGACTTTCTACCATCTGGATGATCAATAGAAATATTGTTCAAGACTCGCCACAGTTTTATTAAAAATGGATTTTTTCAAAAACAGTAGTGGGAGTATGGTAGAACTGGAAGTAATTCCAGAACCACAAACGATTACTGAAGATTTGATAAGGAACCTAAAGATTCAATCTGATTTGACATTCCATTGGCCACTCCGCAGATACGATGGGTAACTTCAGGCACCCGAGAGGTACTCCGGTAGCCTCAAGGACGGTGACAGGGAAGTTCTTGTTTACCCACACTTGCCATTGTTGTTGTTCCAGGCTGCGAGACCCGGCAGGAGGATGAGTATAGCGTCGTTCTAAACTAGCTTTAGAAGTGCACGTCTATATGACTCTGCCAGAGGGTTGTCGTAGTCAGTGGGAGCAGCGGAAGCATTGGTGGACATCAGGCTTATGTCTATTTATAGACTAAAGCAGATGTAGCGGAGATAGATCATCTATTTCTGATGTGACAGTCATAGGTTTGACGTCATCAGAATAGGGGGTGGATCTGTTGAGAACGTAGTAGGAAGTGATATTCCTATACTACGATCGGTTATACTTTGGTCGTCACACAGTGGTTTCTCCACAAGGGACTTGGACATTATATCAGACATACTGGTTACTAGATCTATGGTTTTAGATCTAGATTTGGGTGGTTTCCTAATCTGAGTACCTTGACATCATTCTATGAGTATTTAGAATGGACGACTCCTGACACGGTAGTGCACCTGCAGTTGATGGAGTCACCCTCTCTAAAGGTGTCTTATAGACTAAAGGGGAGAGGGATACTCATGATTGGCAGATCACTTGCTTAGGCAATTGAGTCAATCATGAGATGTCAAGTACCACACCAGATGTTGTTCTTGCACTAGATGCAATAAGTTGATATTGATCCAATCCTGGAGAAACAGTTGGAAGCAGTCTTAGAACATAAGTGGATGTTCTAGGGATATGATAACGACAGCCTCTTTTGGGAGACAGTTATCATTCCAGGCTTCCAAGGTGACATGGACGACAGGGAGGTTGTCAGAGTTATAGTTTTCCTTCTGACGAGGGGCAGTATTTTGGACAGGTGGTCCAAGGCAATACTGAGGGTGGCATGGCGCAGGATACTGATTAAGTTCAGTTGATGATACAGTCTAAGGATTTTGGATTTGGAGTTCATTTATGAGCTAAGTCCCATCAGACATCCAGACATTCCAAGAAAGGTATTGCTCATTTCGGGAGATGGCTTTCTCCGCGAACTTGAGATATAGAGAGACATAGAAAGAAACATCACAGCGGATCCACTCACTGAGGCTATTCCTCGAACGCAATAGTTTCGCAAACGAGCTTTGTGAGACTGACTAGTAGAGGAGTTGGGTGTTCGGTGTCACACGGGCTGTGAGTATGCGACATCGCAATAATTAGCCTTGAGTGCAAGTGGGAGATTGTTGGAGATAGTGCCCTCAGAGTCAATTATTGGATCACAGGCACGTGATTGCAATGATTGAGGGAGGACCTATCCCGGTAGGACAGTCTTACTCGAGATGATAGTATGCTATCTGGTTTATCTTTATCATCGTGTACTGCTTTAGGTGACCTGACATGTCGCTATTACACGTTGATAGAGCCCCTAGGATTCTTGCTTGACTACCAGCAGTATGATGGCGATCATATACGTGGGAGCTGGGGTCTATAAGCACATCCTTAAAAGGTCCCTAGTCATAGGAGTTTCGAGACAGGGCATCGATACTCCATTAGTAGACTAGTGTATACAGTCGAGATCCCGACGAGGGGCGGTGGCCGGTCTCACAAGCCACTGGTGTCAGTTGGTTCACCTAAGATGTATACAGGTGCTCATTGGGTTATGAGTACACCGGACAGGACTCGCCGGGAACCTGCTAGTTGGTCTTATACCTTATGTCAGATGGCAGTTCCCTGGTGACATGTGTACAGGTTAGTTCATCGACCTGAGGATCGTCATTTGTCTCGTGTGAGTTCCCACTGTGCTTTGATTACTACACTACCACGGCTCAAAGGAGTCGTGCAAACAGGTTTTAGTTGGGTACAGTCCCGAGCCACATGGAGGCAGTGAGCGGATCTGCAGGGGTTCGTCTCTCCCGGTATTGGGGGTGAGGTCGCGCTGTGTCTAGGAGAGCCATTACGCAAAGCCCTCGGCCGAGGCAGGAGATTTACTGGTAGGTATTCCAGTAGTATCTCAGGGCGTTCTGGGCTACACTCCGACACGACTTGTACCGCTTTTGGGGGTCTGACTTTTACCAACCCCCTAGGCCCGCCATGCGATACTCATAGACGAACGGACCGGACTGTACGGATATTGTCACTGACAGGCTCAGTTGGGTGTCGGGGTGAGCTTCCTCATCGACGTCCCTTTTGGTCAATAGCTGGTGGCCCGTCACGTATTGGCTTATACCTCTGACGTGCCAGTGGTTAAATCCACAGCCATAGTATTGACGAGTCTTTAGAGTCCACCACACTTACAGTTACTCAAGCTTTCGGGCGAAACGCTGTAGAGGCCGTATGGAGATATGGCAGGGTCCGATCAGATACGTGCGGTATTGCACTGATCAGGATTGGACAGTTTTGTACTAGTTGCCGTATAGTTATATGGCAGGGTTCGATCTGATACGTGCGGTATTGCACGGATCAGGATCGGACGGATATTACTAGCCGGCTTTGGCTTAAGCCGGTCCTAGTCTAGTACAGTGTAGATTTTGTCTCATTGCATTTGTATCCGGTCGGAATACAGATGCGGGTGTGTATGCACAGTATCGGGGGTTTTCCTGTAATTTATTACGGGACCAGTTTTCTGGAGTTGCCAGTTTGCATTCCGTTCCGGCCGGTTTTCCTTTGTTCTTTCCCGGCCGGACTTTTCTGATGGAGGGGATTATTTGCAGTTTTGCAAATAACACTTTGTGGAGGACTTATTTGCATAATGATTAATTATGATAGCATCTTTTTATTCCATTCTTTTCCTTCATCCTTTCATGCTTTATTGTGATGAGATTTGATTAGAATGGTTGATGTAAGTTTGTGATGATGATGTTTAGGATATAGTCACCATTCTCTTTATCCTACACTCACCTTCCTTCTAAGGTTATGCTTCATATTCTTTTCCTCCACCATTATTCTTAGATGATAAGTTTTTTCATTAGAAAAGAGAGAAGAAGAAAAAGAAAGAGAGAAGAAGAAGGAGAGAGTTCTTCATTCTTGAGAGTTTCATCTTCTTGATTTCATTCATGCTAGAAAAATGCAAGCACCATTTTTCTTATCTCATTTCCTCCATCAAGGCAACCAAAACCCAAGTGAGACACTACAATACACATTCTACAGCATATCTTGAGCATGTCGAGTTGCCGGCTTCATGCTCGAGTTGCCTCGGTATTGAGGCGGGAGCCCGTAAAAGACGAAGGCGTTGTGGTGCCCTTTCCGGCGAGGAGGCGACAAAGTGGAGGCAAGACTTTCCGCGAGGAGATCGGAGTGGAGATGAAGACCGGAGGACTTGGATCAGTCGGTATACTTCTCACCCTATCTCTTGATTGCTAGCATTAGGTTAATGGTTACGATCCGGGTTTTCTTTGTCCGCGGTAGCGCCGGTTTCCGAGTAAGGAAAAAAATTTTGATTCCGCATTTTGGCCTCGAGTACGAGGCCGGGGCGCTGCCGTGGCGCAACGCCCCCAGGGAAAAGAGGTTCTTAAATTAAGGAACTTCGCGAAAGCGTTGGAAAACCTCCCTCGAAGTACCGACACTGGCCTGGCTGAACGGTTAAGCAAGTATTGTACGGTGAGATTGATCCTGACTAATTCTTCCTTTATGGTTTGAGGAGGGATTCGAGAGACAGTAGGAGCCATCCTGTTTAGATAAATTAAAACCCAATCTAAACTTGCAAGAGCATCATGCTGAGTGTTTTATTCTCTCTCGCTTAATTGCAGCGACCCGGTGACCACACATAGGTTACATCTAGATAATAAAATGACTGAATCTGACTGTTATGACTGGCAAAGGTCCGTCCAGATGTCCATTGCCCATGACAAGCCGGGACACCTCTTAACTAATCCAACCCTTGCCATCTCAAGACCAGTTTTCCCTGTCACGGATATTGATATCCGTAAGACATCGGAAAAAGACTGTGCGAAAGCCAAGCGCCTCGTGTTAGCCTCAGTTGGTGGTGCATACCAGAGGCAGCACGAGAAGATGGACTTAGTTTCTATCTTCCTCTATAACAAAGATTTATATGGAGATCAATCTCGTATCGCAAGATATGAGAACTCGAATGAATTGCTTCCAGCGAGGTTGGCTATCGGGTCATCTGTAAGGGGCAACGTCCTTACAGAGACCAGCTATTTTGAGCTTACGGACCTGAAGACCACGTTGAAGAACGGGTCAGATGTTGACTTGATTCTATAGTCTCTACCTTCTACCCTGAAAGAAACCGGGGAAATAGAAGGAAATGGAAGGGCAAAAGTTTCGGGACTGGATGTAGTAAAAGAGGGACGTTCCTATTGTTACGGGAATGTACATTGGCAGAAGGATTGCAGGGTTAGCAAAGCCAGTAGCCAGGATTCGAAGCATGTTGTGGCTTCGGCTTCGGGTGTGTTTGTAATAGAGAATTGTATGTCAGTTAACCCTACTTCCTGGGCATTGGATACCGGATCAGGATCTCACATCTGTAATTCGTTACAGGCTCTGAGAAATCGTAGGGTTATCAAGATAGGTGATATGACTCTTAAGGTTGCTAACGGGATGAGCATGTTCGCTAAATCCGTAGGGGAATATCATCTTGGACTGACAACTGGGCAGATATTGATTCTTCGTAACTGTTTTTATGTACCAGGTGCGACTTGTAATATCATATCTGTATCCTTACTTTCTAAGGAAGGATATGATTTTACTTTTGTAAGCGATGTGGTCAACATCCACCTAAATCAAGTTCTGATTGGGTCAGGTATATTAAAAAATGGGATATACGTATTGAATCAAGCTCAGATTTTCAGTGTCCAGAACATACATAAAAGAAAGTCTCCGGAAATAAATCAGGCTTTCTTATGGCATTGTAGACTAGGTCACATCAATGAGAGAAGGTTGACGAAGATACATACAGAAGGATATTTGGATCCGTTCGAATATCAATCATATGCAACTTGTCAATCCTGTCTCAAAGGAAAGATGACAAAGACCCCGTTTACTGGACACGGAGTAAGAGCAAGCGAGCTCTTGGGGCTCGTACACAACGATGTGTGCGGACCAATGTCTACACATGCGTGAAGCGGTTATTCTTACTTCATTACTTTTACGGATGATTTTTCAAGGTTCGGGCATGTCTTCTTAATGAAGCAGAAATCTGAAGCCTTTGAAAAATTCCAGGAATAGAAGAATGAAGTAGAAAAACAAACAGGCAAAAGTATCAAGACACTGTGATCTGATCGAGGTGGTGAATACTTGAGTGCCGAGTTCTTGGATTACCTAAAAGAGAATGGAATTCTCTCTCAGCTTACTTCTCCATACACTCCACAACATAACGGTGTATCGGAGAGACGGAACCGAACCCTATTGGATATAATGCGTTCCATGATGAGTAACGCTGAGTTACCGTGATCATTCTGGGGATATGCACTAGAATCAGCTGCATATCTTTTGAACCGAGTTCAAACTAAGACTGTGCCTACCACACTATATGAGATATGGAGTGGGAAGAAACCCTATTTTCAATATCTGAAGATTTGGAGATGTCCAGCTTTTGTCAAAAAGCAGCATGTGGACAAACTCTAGGCAAGCTCAGTACAGTGCAAGTTTGTGGGATACCCAAAGAACTCCAGGAGGCATCTTTTCTATTATGCAGAAGAACAAAAGGTCTTTGTCTCTCGTAATGCCCACTTTCTGGAACATCAGTTCTTAGAAAAAGAAATAAGTGGGAGCGCAATAGAACTGGAAGAAATTCCAGAACCACAAACCATTACTGAAAGCTTAGTGGAACCAGAGGGTTCGAAAGAACAGGACATTCCTACGCCGCTCCGCAGGAGTAGTAGGAAGTCTCATCCGCCCGAGAGATACTATGGTTTTCTCATAGACAGGGATAGAGAGGATTGCACCATTGACTATGGTGAGCCTACTAGCTTCCAGCAAGCCATTCAGAGCGGTGACTCGGTAAAATGGCTGGATGCAATGCGGACCGAGATGGAGTCCATGTACACCAACAAAGTTTAGACTTTGGACTTTGCTCCAGAAGGGGTAAAACCCGTAGGCTGCAAATGGATCTTCAGAATGAAGATTGGTGTAGATAGGCAGGTTGAAACCTATAAAGCTAGACTTGTTGCAAAGGGTTTTCGTCAAAGACCTGGTTTGGACTATGACGAGACCTTTTCTCCAGTGGCTATTCTCAAATCCATTCGGATCCTTCTTGCCATTGCTTCCTTCCACGATTATGAAATCTGCAGATGGACGTAAAGACGGCTTTCCTAAATGGAAATTTAGAAGAGTGCGTCTATATGGATCAGCCGGAGGGATTCATTCAGAGTGGGAGCAGCGGTAAAGTGTGCAAGTTGCTCAAGTCCATCTATAGACTGAAGCAGGCATCGCGGAGTTGGAACATCTGCTTTGATTATACTGTCAAAGAATTCGACTTTATCAAAAACCCAGATGAACCATGCATTTACAGTAAGATTGTAGGGAGAACTGTGGTATTCCTCGTCTTGCACGTAGATGACATTCTCCTAATAGGAAATGATATTCCTATGCTACAGTCGGTCAAAGGATTCTTGCCACAGAGGTTCTCCATGAAGGACCTGAGCGATGCCAACTACATTCTGGGGATCCAGATCTATCGTGATAGATCTAAGAGGATGTTGGGACTTTCACAGTCCAGGTACATCGACACCATACTGAAAGGATTCAGTATGGAAGATTCCAAGCGCGGTAATTTACCGGCTTGTCACGGGATCACCCTCTCCAAAGAGATGTCTCCCAAGACTGATTTGGAAAGGGATCGCATGTTTATTGTACCCTACGTTTCTGTGGTAGGCTCTATAATGTATGCGATGTTATGTACCAGACCAGATGTAGTATACGCATTGAGCGTTGTAAACCGGTATCAGTCGGACCTAGGGGAGAAACACTGGATAGCAATAAAGAACATTCTCAAGTACCTGAGAAGGACTAAGGAGATGTTCTTGGTGTATGGCGGAAAAGACCTACAGATCGAGGCCTTTGCTGACTCCAGCTTCCAAACTGACAAGGATGACTCCAAGTCCATGTCGGGTTATGTCTTTACCCTCAATGGAGGGGCGGTTCGCTGGAAGAGTTCCAAGCAGGAAACCGTTGCTGACTCAACTATGGAAGAGGAGTACATAGCTGCTTGCGATGCCGCAAAGGAAGCTGTCTGGATGAAAAAGTTCCTCACGGAGCTTCAGGTGGTTCCTACCATTCTTGATCCAATACCGCTGTATTGTGACAACAACGGCGCTATAGCTTTAGCGAAGGAACTCAGGTCCCATCAGAAGTCCAGGCACATTTTAAGGCGGTACCACCTGATCAGGGAGATCATTGATCGCCGGGAGATCGAGGTGAAGTGAGTAGATTCGGAGAATAACACTGCAGATCCACTCACGAAGGCCCTACCCCAGACTTAGTTCAAGCGGCTGATCGAGATGATAGGTCTTCGATACGCCAGTACATGGCCTTAGTGCAAGTGGGAGATTGTTAGTGTATATGCCCTAGAGGCCATTACTGTATCATACTAGTTTGTATATTACTTGATGGAAACTTAGGATATTCACAGTTGTATAGACAATCTTGCTCAAAATGGTAGTATGCTACTTGGTTTGTTTCTACTTCAATGTGTGTACATGTGTTTTTTTTAGCATATCGCCTATACACATTAGTGGAGCCCTTAGGATCTTTGCTTAATTACCAGCGTTGTGATGGCAGTCACACCAGTGGGGGCTGGGTAATCTACAAGCACATCCTTATACAGGTCCCTAGTCGTAGGATTATCGAGACAGGGCATCGATACTCTGGAGTAGACTAGCATATGCGCTTCTCATCCCAGCAGGGGAGATGGTCTGTCCCACAGCCATCAGTACGTCATACTGGAGATAGTATGCGGGTGCTCGTTAGGTTACGAGTACACTGGACAGGACTCGTCGGGAACTGTTGGTTGGTACTATACCTATCGTCAGTTATTAGTTCCCAGGTGGCATGAGTACAGCTTAGTCCGCTGACTTGACACTGTCACTTCTCCTCGAGTGTGTTCCCACTGTACTTAGATTACTACCCTACCACGGCTCAAAGGAGTCGTGCAAACAGGTTGTAGTTGGGTGCAGTCCCGAAGAACTTAGAGGCAGTGACGGTTAGACAGGATTCGTCTCTCCCGGTATTGGGAGTTGATATCGCACAGTGTCTAAGAGAGCCATTACACAAGTAGTCCCTGGCCAGGGCAAGCGAGATATACTGGTAGGTTTCCAGTGTTATCTCAGGGTGTTCTGGGCTACACTCCGACATGACTTGTACCGCTATTAGGAGACTGACGTTTACCACCCCTTACGCCCGCCATCCGATATTCTCAGACGAACGGACCGGACTGTATGGAGATTGTCACATACAGGCTCAGTAGGAGTTCGGATGGGTTTACCTCATCGGCCTACTTATCGACATCTACATGGGGTCCGTTACGTACAGCTAGTGCCGCTTGCGTTCTGTGGTTAAACCCACTGCCAACGTAGTGTCGAGTCTTTAGAGTCCCACACAGAGAGTTTCCCTGCACTGAGCAAAACGTGTAGAGGCCGTATGGTTTTACGGCAGGGCTACGATCACTTACATGCACTTGTGTGCCTATGCTGTTCGGGCAGGCAATACTAGTGGGCTTTGGTTTAAGCCGGATCCTAGTATTGCGTGGATGGATTTGTTTTGTCTTCTGTGCATTCGCATTCTACAGAATGCGGATGCGGGAGTGTATGCACAGTTTTGACGAGCGTAGAAGGAGGTGGTGCCTCATTAGGGTTTTGACAGTTGATTCGGCCAAAACCATTATGTGGCAGGCTCATTAGGGTTTTGATAGTTGATTCGGTCAAAACCATTCTGAGGCGGACTTATTAGGATTTTGGAAGTTGGTTCGGCCAAAACCATTATGAGCCGGGGACATTATTTACTGATCTTTTTAGTGATAATTATGTGATGGCTAATTGCTTTGACCATTTGACCATACATGACTTTGTTGACCATTTGACCAAAGTTGACTTGGACCTTCATGAGAGGTCTAGAGTTTTCTTTGGTTTTCTTTTTATTTTTGGATATGAAAATGGTCAAGTCAATTGTTGCCATCAACTTTATCTTGAAAAGATTAGTCATAATGATGTTGGTGTATTGTTGCAACCATGGTGGTTTTTTCTTTAGTTAATTAATTCATTTCTCTTTTCTCATTCTCACTCTTGAGAAGAAAAAGAAAAAGCTCCATGGTTGTTCTCCTTCTTCTTCCTCATCTTGAAATTTCCTTTGATCTCATGTATTGAGAGAAAAAGGATCCTAGTTGACAAAAACATCCATCTACTACTTCTACACAACCTAGGACATCAAGACTAGCGATCTTGTTACCCTAGTTGCCTCGGCTTGAGGTGGAGCTCGGGGCATAACTCTCGGGTGGATCGTCTTCGACTCAAGAAGGCCGCGGAGGTGATCAAGATCCGGATCGATCCTCGAAGCTTAGATGGACGAGCAGGACAGCGGAAAGAAGACTCGAAGGACCAGTATCGTGAGGTATAATTTCAATGGCATAGTAGATAGCACCTCAAGTAGTTTGCTAGTTTCTTGTTTAGCAAAGATCCTTCTTTTAGTCCATGTTGCCTTTGCGCCAAAAATCGTTTTTCGCCGTTTCCGCCTCCCCGTAAGAACCGGGGTGAGCAACGTGGACTTACAAGAATGGCTGGATGCTTAGCGATCTGAGATGGAATCCTTATACACTAACAAAGTATGGACTTTGGTTGCTTTATCTGAAGGGTTAAATCCCCATCAGGAGCAAGTATATCTTGAGAAGATTACTTGGTGTACATGGAAAAGTTGAGACTTTCAAAGCTATTCTTAAGTCCATCCAGATCCTACTTGCCACGGCAACATACCATGACTACGATATCTAATGGTTGAGTGTCATAACTGCTTTTCTAAATGATGTTTTGGAAGACAACGTCTATAAGTACACAGCCAGAGGGCTTCGTAGACAGTGGGAGCAGCGGAAACGTGTGCAAGATGTTTTATGTGATAAAGCAGGGATCGTGGAGTTGGAACATCTGTTTAGATGTGGTAGTCAAAGAGTTTGACTTCATCAAAATGGTAGATGAACCTTGTATATACAAAATGGTAGTAGAAAGTATGGTAGTAATCCTCGTAGAGTACGTGGATGACATACTCTTGATAGGGAAGGGGTTTCCTATGCTACGCTCGGTCAATCTCCGCCTATCACAAGGATTCTCCATATAGGATCAAAGTGATACCTCCTAAATCCTGGGTTTTGGATCTATGAGATAGATCTAATTGGATGTTAGGATACTCACTAGTTGTAGTGAGATGGTATCAATCGATCCTGGAGAGAATCACTGGAAAGGTTCCAGAGTGATAAGGACGACTGAATGTCAGTCGCAGGAATTGTCTTTACCCTCAGTGGAGGGACGGTATGATGGAAGAGTTCCAAGCTAGATACCGTGACATACTAGACGATTAAAGGCAAGATACAACGTTACCAAGGATGCTACCAAAGAGGCAGTCTGGATATTTTAGTTCATGAGATGAACTTCGTTCTTACCATTGTGTGACAATGGAGTTGTGGCTTTAGCCAAGGAACTACCGTCCCATCAGATATCCAGATATAATTCTTAGGTAGTATCACCTGATCATGGAGATGGTTGATCTCTAGGGAGATCGAGGTTAGGAGAGCAGACACAGAGGACAACAGCGCGGATCCACTCACAAAGGCCTTTTTCCCAGCAGAGACTTTTATGGGATGGTTGAGTATAAGATACTTCAACCACGGCTAATTGTTGGGTATGTGATACCACAACAGATGGCCCTAGTGCTAGTGGGAGATTGTTAGTTATATGTATGCCCTAGAGGCCATTACTGTACATACGATGTATATTGTAATGGATGCTTGGACATATATAGGGAGGACTTTCTTGCTCGACATGATAGTACGCTATCTGGTTGTACTTTATCTTAACATGTACTCTGATTGTCTCTATGTTACATGTTGATAAAGCCCTTAGGATATGTACTCAACTACTGGGACTATGATGAGATCATACTAGTGGGGCCGCGGTAGTCGACGAGTACATCCTATAACTGTTCCTAGTCGAGGGTGTATCGAGACAGGGCATCGAAACACTAGAGTAGACTAGCGTATACGCATCTTGACCCATATGATGGGCGATGGATAATCCCATATCCATCGGTGTTTGACATCAAGGATGGTGTACGGGTGCTCAGAGGAGACTGGGTACACTGGACGGACTCTCCGAGAACTCCCAGATGGTATTATACCTTACGTCAGATGGAAGTTCTCCGGTAACACTAGTACAGAGTAGTCTGTTGACCCGAGATCGTCATAAAGTCTTGTATGATTCCCACCGTGCTTTGATTTCCATCATACCACATCCAAGAAGGCGTGCAAAAAGGTGGCTTTTGGGTACAGTGCCGAATCAGATGGAGGCAATAAGCGATAGGAGGGGATTCGTCTCTCCCGGTATAGGGAGTTGATGTTGTGCTGTGTTCGATTAGCTATAACTGGAAATCCCTGGCCAGGGTTGCTGTGATTTACTGGTAAGTGTTATCAGTAGTTTCTCAAACTGTTATAGATTTCATATCGACACGACTTATCAAGCTACTGGGTTTTGACGTTTACCACCCCTAGGCGAGATATGCGACATATCAGACGACGAGACCGGACTGTACGGGAGTGTTACTGATTGGATTCACAGGAGAATGTACAGGCTTTCTTGTTGATCTTCTAAGCGCTCAATACCTGGGTGGCTGTTACGTTTAGCTGACCGCTTGCAGCTTGTGGGTATTTGATATGATCATCACCTACTGCCGGCGTATTGACGATTCTTTAGAGTCCTACACAGAGGTTTCTTGGTTCAGGAAAAACGGAGTAAGAGCACATATGTGATATGTGCGGGACCGAGGATAATTCGATATGAGATACCGTATTCTATTCTCGCGATATTTGATATCAGCCGGGTCATCGGATCAAGTGTTGATTCGATGAATCGGTAAATGAGATATTAGTCGATTATATGCAATATAGCCGGATTATCGGATCAAGTGTTGATTCGATAATTTAATGTATAATAATATATATATGATATATTAAATTACATTAACTAATATCAGCTCACTAAAAGATTCTTTTTTCTCACTCGGGTAATACATTGATATATATGCGATATATGTTAATTGTATTATTTTATTTTGTTACAATAAATATTATATATGTGATATATAATATTGTAACATGATATGATTACTAATGCAACATGTTTAGTGGAGATTAAACAAGATTAGGGTTTGATTTCAGTTAGTTCATTCATGAACCTTCTAGAAGGTTTCTTTTTGTTTTGTGTTAGATGTTTTAAAGTGACTCATCTTTAACTCAACCCAAACCCTAGCCCTAGTTAAATCTCTACAAAGGTTTGTTTAACCATGATTGCATTATTCATCATTATCATCTTTTCATTATTCATGACAAATGGATTATCATCTTCTTCCTCCTTGACTTCTTCATGGAAAAAGCTTTCTAGCTTTTTCTAAGTTATGATTATGTGTGAGAAAAAGATTATAAATGAGAGAAAAAATCCTACTTCATCATCCTCATCTACCCTTGCCTTTTAGATAAGAGTGTTCACTTCATTTAGTGAGTGAGAGCTTGTGTTAATAAAACTTCAAGGTAGATCATCTTTGTTATCGAAGATCGGAAGAAAGCTTGCATCTTTCTCTTCGTGGAGCCTCTCGAGAGTCCGGAACAAGATGATCGCAGCGAAGGGACCTCAACACGGAGCTTAAGAAGTGAAGGACCGGATCTACAAAGGTTGTAATCCCTCTCACTTAGTGTTAAAGTGTTTAACATGCTTGTTTTCGCCTAATCTCTAGTTTAATGATCCGGCTTTGGATTGTTCGGCACGGCTAAATTTTAAATTGGGCATGGTTGATGCCTCGTAGACCCTTGTGCGAGTGCCTAGCAACCCTACAAATCAAACTACAGTTCTTAGTATATAGAACACACACAAGAGGAAGAGTTCAGAAATGAACGAATCCTTCTTGAGGTATTGTAGACTAGGTCATATCAATGTGACCCGACTAGCTGAAGTTACTTTTAGATGCATATTTAAATTAGTCTGAATTTACACCTTGTGAAACTTGCTGGTCATGTCACAAAGATAAGATCACCATAGCTCTGTTTATTGGAAACAGAGAAAGAGTTAGTGAACTCTTGGGATTGATACATGATGATGTATGTAAGTCCCCTATCTACAAATACCAGGACCGGTTCTTTGTACTTTATTATATTCACTGATCGTCTCTCAAGATTCGCACATGTGTTCCTGTTGAAAGACAAGTCTGAACCTTTTGAGAAATTCAATGAATATGAGTTAAAAGTAGAGAACCAAAACGGGTATAAGTATTATGTCCTTTGATGTGATCAGGGAGGAGAATACTTGAGCACGGGATTCCTGGACTATTCTAAAGGAGAATGAGATTCTCTCTCAGCATTACTCCTCCGAATACACCACAGCACGTCGGTGTATCGGGGCGGAGCAAACACACCCTATTAGATATGGTGCGCTCTATGATGAGTACTACTGAGTTTCCTATTTCCTTTTGGGAGTTATGCACTTGAGAAGTTGCATACCTATTGAATAGGTTTCCCATCAAATCAGTTGCCTACCACTTCATATGTGATATGGAATAGGAAGAGCCCATATCTTAAGTACGTTAAGATTTGGGGTTGTCCGGCCTATGTCTAAAAGCATAATCCAGACAAGCTCGAGGCAAAGTCAGATCTGTGGAAGTTTGTTGGATATCCCAAGCATACGCAAGGGAATATATTCTACCTAACCGAGGAACAAAAGATGTTTTGTTTCTCAACATGACACCTTTGTGAAAGGGAATTTCTTGTGGAAAAATTAGTGGTCATGAGGTAGAACTGGAAGGAGTTCCAGCTATACAAACTACAGCAGATGATTTGGTAGAACCAAAGGATTCAATAGACTCTAACGAACCTCAACCTCTCCGCCGATCTAGTAGGGTTCCTCACCCACCTGAGAGATACTTCGGTTTTCTCTATGATAGTGGGAGCGAGGATTGCATCATGAGATAATGACCCAACTAGTTTCGAGCTGGCCATCAGGAGTGGGACTCTGTAAGAATGGTTGGATGCTTAGCGATCTGAGATGGAATTCTTATACACCAACAAAGTATGGACTTTGGTTGCTTTATCTGAAGGGTTAAATCCCCATCAGGAGTAAGTATATCTTGAGAAGATTACTTGGTGTACATGGAAAAGTTGAGACTTTCAAAGCTATGCTTAAGTCCATCCAGATCCTACTTGCCACTGCTATATACCATGACTACGATATCTGGTGGTTGGGTGTCATGACTGTTTTTCTAAATGATGTTTTAGAAGAGAGTGTCTGTAAGTACACAGCCAGAGGGCTTCGTAGATAGTGGGAGCAGCGAAAACGTGTGCAAGATGTTTTATGTGATAAAGCAGGCATCGCGGAGTTGGAACATCTGTTTTGATGTGGTAGTCAAAGAGTTTGACTTCATCAAAATGGTAGATGAACCTTGTATATACAAAAAGGTAGTAGAGAGTATGGTGGTGATCCTCGTAGAGTACGTGGATGACATACTCTTGATAGGGAAGGAGTTTCCTATGCTATGCTCGGTCAATCTCCGCTTATCACAAGAATTCTCCATATAGGATCAAAGCGATACGTCATGAATCCTGGGTTTTGGATCTATGAGATAGATCTAATTGGATGTTGGGATTCTCACTAGTTGCAGTAAGATGGTATCAATCGATCCTGGGGAGAATCACTGGAATGGTTCCAGGGTGATAAGGACGACTGAATGTCAGTCGCAGGCATTGTCTTTACCCTCAGTGGAGGGACGGTATGTTGGAAGAGTTCCAAGCTAGATATCATGACTTACTAGATGATTAAAGGCAAGATACATTGTTACCAAGAATGCTACCAAAGAGGCAGTCTTGATATATATAAATTCATGCGATGAACTTCGTTCCAACCATTGTGTGACAATGGAGTTGTGGCTTATGCCAAGGAACCCCCGTCCCATCAGAAATCCAGATATAATTCTTAGGCAGTATCACATGATCATGGAGATGGTTGATCTCCAGGGAGATCGAGGTTAGGAGAGTAGACACAGAGGACAACAACGCGGATCCACTCACAAAGGCCTTTTTCCCACTAGAGACTTTTTTGGGATGGTTGAGTATGAGATACTTCAATCACAGCTAATTGTTGGGTATGTGATACCACAACAGATAGCCCTAGTGCAAGTGGGAGATTGTTAGTTATATGTATACCCTAGTGGCCATTACTGTACATACGATGTATATTGTAGTGGATGCTTGGACATATATAGGGAGGACTTTCTTGGTCGACATGAAAGTACGCTATCTGGTTGCTCTTTATCTTAACATGTACTCTGATTGTCTCTATGTTACATGTTGATAAAGCCTTTAGGATATGTACGCGACTACTGGGACTATGATGAGATCATACTAGTGGGGCAAGGGTAGTCAACGAGTACATCCTATAAATGTTCCTAGTCGAGAGTGTATCGAGACAGGGCATCGATACACCCGGGTAGACTAGCGTATACGCATCTTGACCCATATGATGGGCGATGGATGATCCCATATCCATCGCTGTTTGACATCAAGGATGGTGTACGTGTGCTCAGTGGAGACTGGGTACACTCGACGGACTCACCGAGAACTCCAAGATGGTATTATACCTCACGTCAGATGGCAGTTCTCTGGTGACACTTATACAGGTTAGTCTGTAGACCTGAGATCGTCATAGAGTCTGATTCCCACCGTGCTTTGATTTCCATCATACCACGTCTAAGAGGGCGTGCAAAAATATGGCTTTTGGGTACAGTCCCGAATCACATGGAGGCAATGAGCGATAGGAGGTGATTCGCCTCTCCCGATATAGAGAGTTGATGTTGCGCTGTGTTCGATTGGCTATAACTAGAAATCCCTTGCCAAGGTTGCTGAGATTTACTGGTAAGTGTTATGAGTAGTTTCTCGAACTGTTATAGACCTCATATCGACACGACTTATCAAGCTACTGGGGTCTGACGTTTACCACCCCTAGGCGAGGTATGTGACATATCAGACGAAGAGACCGGACTGTACGGGAGTATTACTGATTGGATTCGTAGGAGAATGTACAGGCTTGCTTGTTGATCTTCTGATCACTCAATACCTGGGTGGTTGTTACATTTAGCTGACCACTTGCAGCTTGTGGGTGTTTGATATGATCATCACCTGCTACCGGCGTATTGACGATTCTTTAGAGTCCTACACAGAGGTTTCCTGGCTCAGGAAAAACGGAATAGGAGCACCTACATGATATGTGCAGGACTGAGAACAATACGTGTATGTGATACCGTATTAGATTCTCACGATATGAGATATCGGCCGGGTATATATGTGATATAGCCGAGTCATCAGATCAAGTGTTAATTTGATGAACTGATACTGATTATATTAGTCGGTTATTTATGAAATAGCCAGATTATCGGATCAAGTGTTGATTCGATAATTTAATGTATAATTATATAATTGATATATTAAATTACATTAACTGATATAAGCTCACTAAAAGATTCTTTTTCTCACTCGGGTAATACATTGATATATATGCGATATATGTTAATTATATTATTTTATTTTGTTACAATAAATATTGTATTTGTGATATATAATATTGTAACTTGTTAGGGTTATTAATGTAACGTGATTAGTGGAGATTAAACATGATTAAGGTTTGATTTGGGTTAATTTTTCTAGATACTTCTAGAAGCTTTTGTTTTGTTTTTGCAAAGATATTTTGTAAAGATATTTAACCTAGGCACACTAATGAGGTTCCACAAGGCATCAACCATACCAAATTCTAAAATTTAGGTGCCGAGAAACCCTAATATAGATCGTTAACTAGAAATTAGGCGAAACTACAAGCTACTAAACTGCTTTAGTGCTAAGTGAAAGGGGCTACAACCTTTGTAGATCCGGTCCTCCACTTCCTTAGCTCCGTGATGATGTCCCTTCACTGCGATCATCGGATCCCGGACTCTAGCGTCGGTTTCATCGGAGAAATGGGCGGGCCAGGTCGTCGACTTCGATGCCGAAGATGATCTACGTCGAGGCAACTCAAGATCAAGCTCCATCTTCACTTGGTCATAGAACTTGTGAAGATAACACACTCTACTACTTGGAAAGTGGTAGAGGATGAAGAAGTAGGTAGTGGGTTCACTTTGGATTTGGATTTCTCACTTGGAATCATCACTTGGAAAAATCTAGCAATGGTTTCTTCTCTTCATGAAGAAGATGAAGAAGAAGAAAGAAAAAGAATGAATTAATAAAATAGAAAATCAAGTGATGCCTTATCATAATGGAACCATGGGTAAGTTTAACTCATGTAAAGAATGAACTAGGGTTTAGGTAATGGTTAGGTTTAGGAAAGAAACAAAATGGTCAAAGCTTCAAGTAAGAAAAAAAATAAGCCACCATTTTATTTCTTGCCAAAATGAATAAAGAAAATAAATAAAACAAATAAATCAAACCCTAACCATTAACCTAATCATAGTTTAAAGCAAACATACACCCAAGTTTGCATGTATCATCAAACATGATACAAACTAGTGCACAAAACTATATCATATATACAATGTGCACATCAAGTGAGAAAATCCATCTTATGTGAACAAATACTAGTTAATGTAAAATAATATACCATATATATAATTATACATTAAATCATTAAATCAACACTTGATTTAATGATCCGGTCATATCGCATATAACCGACTAATATCAAGTGTATCAATGTATCGAATCAACACTTGATTCGGTAACCCGACTATATCATATATAACCGTCCAATGATACAAATCGCGAGAATAGAATACAGTATCACATACTGATATTATTCTTGGTCCCGTACATATCTCATATGCGCTCCTATTTCATTTCGCTTGAGCTAGGAAACCTCTGTGTAGGACTCTAAAGACTCGTCAATACGCCGGCAGCAGGTGATGATCATATCAAACACCCACAAGCCGCAAGTGGTCTGCTAAACGTAACGGCCATCCGGGTATTGAGCGATCAGAAGATCAACGAGCAAGCCCGCTCACACTCCTGTGAATCCAACCAGCAACACTTACCGTACAGTCCGGTCTCGTCGTCTGTTATGTCGCATATCTCGCCTATGGGTGGTAAAAGTCAGACCCCAGTAGCTCGATAAGTCGTGTCGATATGAGGTCTATAACAGTTCGAGAAACTACTGGTAACACTTACCAGTAAATCTCAGCAACCCTGGCCAGGGATTTCCGGTTATAGCCAATCGAACACAGCGCAACATCAACTCCCTATACCGGGAGAGACGAATCCCCTCCTATCGCTCATTGCCTCCATGTGATTCGGGACTGTACCCAAAAACCACTGTTTTGCACGCCCTCTTGGACGTGGTAAGGTGGAAATCAAAGCACAGTGGGAATCACACGAGACTCTATGATGATCTCGGGTCTACAGACTAACCTGTTCCAGTGTCACCAGAGAACTGCCATCTGACGTAAGGTATAATACCATCTGGTAGTTCTCGGCGAGTCCGTCCAGTGTACCCAGTCTCCACTGAGCACCCATATATCATCTCTGATGTCAAACACCAATGGATATGGGATCATCCATCGCCCATCTGTATGGGTCGAGAAGGTATACGCTAGTCTACTCTGGTTTATCGATGCCCCGTCTCGATAAACCCACGACTAGGGACCTTGAAGGATGTACTTATGGACTACCATCTCCCCACTAGTATGATCCGCATCATAGTCCAGGTAATCAAGTACATATCCTAAGAGCTTTACCAACATGTAACAGAGAGACAATCAGTGTACACGTTAAGGTAAAGAGCAACCAGATAGCATACTATCATATCGAGCAAGAAAGTCCTCCCTATATATGTCCAAGCATCCACTACAATATACATCCTATGTATAGCAATGGCCTCTAGGGCATACATATAACTAACAATCTCCCACTTGCATTAGGGCCATCTGATAGCAGTGGTTGTAGTATCTCATACTCAACCATCCCATAAAAGTCTCTCTCTGGGAAAAGGCCTTTGTGAGTGGATCCGCCGTGTTGTCCTCTGAGTCTACTCTCCTAACCTCGATCCCTTGAAGATCAACCATCTCCATGATCAGGTGACACTGCCTCAGAATATGTCTGGATCACCGATGGGATGGGCTTTCCTAGGCATAAGCCACAACTCCATTGTCTCACAATGGTAGGAACGAAGTTCATCTCATGAACTAATATACACCCAGACTTCCTCTTTTGTAGCATCTTTGGTAGCGATGTATCCAGCCTTTATCGTCTAGTATGCCACGGTATCTAGCTTGGAACTCTTCCAACATACCGTCCCTTTACTGAGGGTGAAGACAATGCCTGTGACTGACTTTCAGTCGTCCTTATCACTCTGGAACCTTTCCAGTGATTCTCCCCAGGATCAACTGATACCATCTCACTACAACTAGTGAGAGTCTCAACATCCAATTAGATCTATCTCATAGATCCAAAAACCAGGATTTAGTAGGTATCACTTTGATCCTATATGAAGACTCCTTGTGATAAGCGGAGATTGACTGAGCGTAGCATAGGAAACTTCTTCCCTATCAAGAGTATGTCATCTACGTACTCTACGAGGATCACCACCATACTCCCTACTACCTTTTTGTATATACAAGGTTCATCTACCATTTTGATGAAGTCAAACTTTTTGACTACAACATCAAAACAGACGTTCCAACTCCGCGATGCCTGCTTTATCCCATAAAGCAACTTGTGCACGTTTCCGCTGCTCCCACTATCTACGAAGCCCTCTGGCTGTGTACTTATAGACGCCCTCTTCTAAAACATCATTTAGAAAAGCTGTCATGACACCTAACCACAAGATATCGTAGTCATGGTATGTAGCCGTGGCAAGTAGGATCTGGATGGACTTAAACATAGCTACTTAGAAAAGGTTTCAACAAAATCCATACCTGGTTAATGATGCAAACCTTTAACAAGTGTAGCTTTGAAAGTCTCAACTTTTCCAAGTACACCAAGTAATCTTCTCAAGATTTACTTGCTCCTGATGGGGATTTAACCCTTCAGATAAAGCAACTAAAGTCCATACTTTGTTGGTGTATAAGGATTCCATCTCAGATCGCTAAGCATCCAGCCATTCTTACAGAGTCCCACTCCTGATGGCCAGCTCGAAACTAGTTGGGTCATCATCTCATGATGCAATCCTCGCTCCTACTGTCATAGAGAAACCGAAGTATCTCTCAGGTGGGTGAGGAACCCTGCTAGATCAGCGGAGAGGCTGAGGTTCGGTGGTTACTATTGAATCCTTTGGTTCTATCAAATCATCTGCTGTATTTTGTATAGCTGGAACCTTTCCAGTTCTACAGAACAGACCTTGCCTTGAGCTTTTCCGGATCTTGCTTTTTAGACATAGGCCGGACAACTCCAAATCATAACTAACTTAAGATATGGGCTCTTCCCTTTCCATATCACATATGAAGTGGTAGGTAACTGATTTGATTTGAACTCTATTCAATAAGTATGCAGCTTCTCAAGTACGTAACTCCCAAAAAGGAAATAGGTAACTCAGTAGTACTCATCATAGAGAACACCTTATCATATAGGGTGTGATTGCTCCACCCCGATACACCGACGTGTTGTGGTGTATACGGAGGAGTAATGCTGAGAGAGAATCTCTTCTCCTTTAGAAAAGTCCAAGAATTCCGTGCTCAAGTATTCTCCTCCTTGATCACATCAAAGGACATAATACTTATACCCGTATTTTGGTTCTCTACTTCTAACTTATATTCTGTGAATATCTCAAAAGGTTCGGACTTTTGTTTCAACAGGAACATATAGCTGAATCTTGAGAGATTATCAGAGGATGTAATGAAGTACAAAGAACCGGTCCTGGCATGTGCAGACAGGGGACCTTACAAACATCATCTTGTATCAGTCCCAAGAGTTTACTAACTCTTTCTCTGTTTCCAATAAACAGAGCTATGGTCATCTAATCTTTGTGACATGACTGGCAATGTTTCACAAGATGTAAATTCAAACTGATTTAAATATGCATCTAAATGTAACTTTAACTAGTCGGGTCACATTGATATGACCTAGTCTACAATACCTCAAGAAGGATTCGTTCAGTTCTGAACTCTTCCTCTTGTGTGTGTTCTGTATACTAAGAACTGTAGTTTGATTTAGAACATCAATGCTTTTAGATAACGTGCCTGAACCGATCAACTTTTGATATAGGAAATGTTCAAAACATTATCGAACAATACAAAATTTTATCATTTCTTTACTAATAAAGAGACTGACATGATTTTGTATATCAGGTTTGGTATCTAATAACATTCGTTCAGAATCAATGTATTTGGAATACAGGGTGACAGTGACCAACAGACTTGGCTGCAACACTTGCACCGTTTTCTGTCTCATAAAACTTATCACCCGTTCTCTGTTCTCTACCTTTCTGTAGCCCTATGTAACAGATTACATATGCGGGATCCTGATCCGGTATCTCATACCCAGGACGTAAAGGATACTGAGAAACAGTTCTCTGTAATGAACATACCCGAAGAAGATGCATCAGCATGCACTTTCTTCGTTTGGGCGGCACGGGAAATCTGGGATTCCTCAATTTCCTGCTCTGACTTATAACAATTATAAGTTGGAGCGGGACCAACGTTCCCCAGCTCAGTATAGCAAGCGGGTTCGGTTAATACATCCGTATTTTTATCTTGATTAAGGCGTGACATGGTCGCTACCAGGAGAGAGAGAGAAGAAAACACTCTGCGTGCGCTCTTGCAAGATTAGATTGGTTATTATTTTATCTTATCAGGATGTCTCCTACTGTTTTTATCAAATCTTCCTTCAAACCCTAAAAGGAAAGACTAGCCGGGATTAATTACACACTACAAGTTGGCCAATCTTTCAGCTAGGCCAGTGTCGGTACTTTGAGGGAGGTCCCTCGTGCTTTCGCACGAACCTAATTAATGTAAACCTCGTTTACCAAAGGCGTAACCTCGTTAACACCTTTCTAGACACCTACTTGATCGGCTAATTGTAATGTGTAAGACTCTCCCAGGAGTAACTCTTACTCGCAGCGGGTATCGGGATCCAACTATCTCATAGAAGGTATGCAATCTCATTGCAAATTTCAACACTTGAAATTCCCGATAATATTTTGCCCCAAGCCTCCTATGACCTTGACAAAGGCCAACAAATCATAGGCTGCTAGTCAAGTTCAACCCGTCATTTCTTGATTGAAATAAACCCACCCGCACGGCCCTTGACAAAGGCCAACAAGGTCGCACGACTACCCTAATCCAATCTGCATCATATGCAAAAGCAGATAAGTACTAGTCAGCTACCGCACATTACGCCTAGACAAAGTCCAACAAACGCAGCACGAATACTAACTACTACTTATCTGAAATGACGGAGGGCTACGACAGTTTTTTCTGAAAACCTATTGCGTAATGAACTTGATATCGTTGTAGAATCAAATGATTTTGAAATGGACTGTTTTTGAGGCTTTTCTAGTTTTGCTAAAGGGGTCACTCCCGGTGAAGGGATCGTCGGCCCTTTCCTCGTCGAATGAGGTGCGGGATATATCATATATATCACTGTGCAAAGCAGAAACTATATAAGCAATCAAAAGACAAATCGAGAGTTATAGCATCTGCCAGTTATTGCTAAAGGGGTCACTCCCGGTGAAGGGATCGTCGGCCCTTTACTCATCGAATAAGGTGCAGGATATATCATATATACCGCTGTGCAAAGCAAGAACTGTAGCTACCTGTTTTATTTTTGAAATTCGATTCTACAACATCTTTAGGTTTCTTTTCTTCCATTAATCACATTAATGAAGTCCCATCATTTAAGCACCTAAACATCACAGATAAATATAACGTACGCTTATGCCAGCCGCATTTGCCTCGATGTCCCATCTGCACCGTTAGGTTAGGTAACTAACGCCAGAGCGAGGCAGGGCTAGCGCGGGTGTAAAACATAAGCAACGTATATATAATATATCATATATACTATATATAATATCTATCACAGAACATCAAATGATCACATCACAGATAACGCAGCAGAAGAATCATATGAAACATTGGATATACTAGGACGTCCGTGTTTTCAATACGAGGCAGTATAAAACACGGATTCCACGGTCGCGATGAATAGCCAAAACCCACACCCCTAGACCCCTACGAGAGCGGCAAGCAACCCTACCAATTCTAGAGTTAGGAGACCCGGACTCGACTCCTCGAGTTGGTCTCCCACTGGACTCCAGAACCCGGTTACTTGTGCCCTCCTCCTTGGGTCTATCCTAGTGCGGAAAAGTAAATAATATACAAAAGGTGACATCTTCCGCAACCTGGAAATGCCCCAAAAAAAAGAATATTACATACAAGTTTTTACATGAATGAAAATGAAAAACACTCATCTCACAAAAAAAAACCCGGCTATTCAAACACGACGATCCAATATAACATATCCAGCAACACATAACATCACATGTCATCAACGTAAGTAAACATGCGTATCCCAATTGTCATTGACATATAGCAACAAAACCAGCGAAATCACATATTACACTTACGGTCGCAGAAAAGAAAGTGTAAAACTACAACAGTTGGAATCCGCAATCTCTTTAGACATCGCATGCCTAACCAAATGAATTCCTTAGACATCACATGCCTAACAACTAAAAAACCCCGCATTTTAGTCTCGTTATCGAAAACACTTTTCAATATCTAGTCGGGCAATTCAACAAGATTCCCGGCATCTTGACCGAATATTCGTCGCAAACTTTAGTAGACGGCCGCACCCCCGATACCGTCGACGATGTGCACTAAGGCGGAACACCGCTGCCGCGAGCACCCGAACGGATGCTTTCGGCGACGGAGTTCTCCTACAGTCACTTAGTTGGGGCTATGAGGCGTAGCTATCTATTAAGTTTACAGGCGAGTATCCGCGTACGCTACGCAATTGTGACGGACTTTTGATCGTATCAAAATTCCGTGGCAACTGATCAAGTGAGACTAAACTTCTATGTTTATAACATCCAAATCAGTTATCTCATAACTACTTGTGGATTCCAAATATTGTATCACATTTCAGATAAATAGAAATTGTTAAACTTTCCGATCGAACAATCAAACACCCAAGTTTTCCCGGAACGGCTCAACACATGAAATAAGTTTAAAAACATTCACTTCATGCCACAGTACCAACGGTCCAGCCGTAGAAGGGTCAAGCCAACGCCTCACATGTGGCACACAGTACTGCCCCAAACCCTAAGGTTCAAAGGGCAGTTCAAGACGGTCGCATAATCGAGTTAAGGTTTGTTGTCTTCTAGAGGGACCATCACGTTATTTGCACTACATAGAACGTTCTTAAACCACGGAATAATACAACACTTGGAAATTTTCCTGCAGGGGAAAAATTCGGTATTTATATCCGGTCGAACTTTTTAACATATTCTAAAATTACCCGAAAAAACACAGACAAAATTAGACAATCCGATCGAATCTACGAACTCCCAATACAACCTAGAAAACTCAACTCTTGAGTAGAATTTAAAAATTCCCAGAAAATACAGCACTAACAGATAGGAATTACTGTGCAAAGAAAATGACAAGATGCTCCTATATGTCCGCGGAACCGCCGCACATGCCATGCTCGTGCCGCGGTTTCACGGCCACTTGGTCGAGTTATACGCACGTGCTTGTACAGAGAAGGATTTTGAATTAGGGTTTCGGGTTCGATCGGGTTTCTAACTTCGTCTACTCATCGCCTAAGGCTCTAGCTAGGCTCTGATACCACTGTAGGGTTCCTAGGCATACTAATGAGGTTCCACAAGGCATCAACCATGCCAAATTCTAAAATTTAGGTGCCGAGAAACCCTAATATAGATCGTTAACTAGAAATTAGGCGAAACTATAAGCTACTAAACTGCTTTAGTGCTAAGTGAAAGGGGCTACAACCTTTGTAGATCTGGTCCTCCACTTCCTTAGGTCCGTGACGATGTCCCTTCGCTGCGATCATCGGATCCCGGACTCTAGCGTCGGTTTCATCGGAGAAATGGGCGGGCTAGGTCGTCGACTTCGATGCCGAAGATGATTTACGTCGAGGCAACTAAAGATCAAGCTCCATCTTCACTTGGTCATAGAACTTGTGAAGATAACACACTCTACTACATGGCAAGTGGTAGAGGATGAAGAAATAGGTAGCGGGTTCAATTTGGATTTGGATTTCTCACTTGGAATCATCACTTGGAAAAATCTAGCAATGGTTTCTTCTCTTCATGAAGAAGATGAAGTAGAAGAAAGAAAAAGAATGAATTAATAAAATAGAAAATCAAGTGATGCCTTATCATAATGCAACCATCGGTAAGTTTAACTCATATAGAGAATGAACTAGGGTTTAGGTAATGGTTAGGTTTAGGAAAGAAACAAAATGGTCAAAGCTTCACAAAGCTTCATGAAGCTTCAAGTAAGAAACAAAATAAGCCACCATTTTATTTCTTGCCAAAATGAATAAAGAAAATAAATTAAACAAATAAATCAAACCCTAACCATTAACCTAATCATAGTTTAAAGCAAACATACACCCAAGTTTGCATGTATCATCAAACATGATATAAACTAGTGCACAAAACTATATCATATATACAATGTGCACATCAAGTGAGAAAATCCATCTTAAGTGAACAAATACTAGTTAATGTAAAATAATATATCAAATATATAATTATACATTAAATCATTAAATCAACACTTGATTTAATGATCCGGTCATATCGCATATAACCGACTAATATCAAGTGTATCAATGTATCGAATCAACACTTGATTCGGTAACCCGGCTATATCATATATAACCGTCCAGTGATACAAATCGCGAGAATAGAATACAGTATCACATACTGATATTATTCTCTGTCCCGCACATATCTCATATGCGCTCCTATTTCGTTTCGCTTGAGCCAGGAAACCTCTGTGTAGGACTCTAAAGACTCGTCAATACGCCGGCAATAGGTGATGATCATATCAAACAACCACAAGCCGCAAGCGGTCTGCTAAACGTAACGGCCACCGGGGTATTGAGCGATCAGAAGATCAACGTCCAAGCCCGCTCACACTCCTGTGAATCCAACCAGCAACACTTACCGTACAGTCCGATCTCGTCGTCTGATATGTCGCATATCTCGCCTAGGGGTGGTAAATGTCAGACCCCAGTAGCTCGATAAGTCGTTTCGATATGAGGTCTATAACAGTTCGAGAAACTACTGGTAACACTTACCAGTAAATCTCAGCAATCCTGGCCAGGGATTTCCGGTTATAGCCAATCGAACACAGCGCAACATAACTCCCTATACCGGGAGAGACGAATCCCCTCCTATCGCTCATTGCCTCCATGTGATTCGGGACTGTACCCAAAAACCACCGTTTTGCACGCCCCCTTGGACGTGGTAAGGTGGAAATCAAAGCACAGTGGGAATCACACAAGTCTCTATGACGATCTCGGGTCTACAGACTTACCTGTACCAGTGTCACCAGAGAACTGCTATCTGACGTAAGGTATAATACCATCTGGGAGTTCTCGGCGAGTCCGTCCAGTGTACCCAGTCTCCACTGAGCACCCGTATATAATCTCTGATGTCAAACACTAATGGATATGGGATCATCCATCGCCCATCTGTATGGGTCATGAAGGTATACGCTAGTCTACTATAGTATATCGATGCCCCGTCTCGATACACCCACGACTAGGGACCTTGAAGGATGTACTTATGGACTACCATGTCCCTACTAGTATGATCCACATCATAGTCCAGGTAGTCAAGTACATATCCTAAGGGCTTTACCAACATGTAACAGAGAGACAATCAGTGTACACGTTAAGCTAAAGAGCAACCAGATAGCATACTATCATGTCGAGCAAGAAAGTCCTCCCTATATATGTCCAAGCATCTACTACAATATACATCCTATGTATAGCAATGGCCTCTAGGGCATACATATAACTAACAGATGCCTCCCGAAAACTTTCTGCCGTCGTAGGTAACCCTTCTATGGTATCAGAGCTATGCTAGAAATAAATACGGATTTTTTTAAGATTACGAAACCGAAACAACTCCGAAACTTGAAACGTAAAACCTGCTTGCTGTCGATTTTTAAAAGTTATCAAAATTTTTTTAAAACAAGTACAGAGTGATGTATATGATAAATCATGAACACAGACAAAATTTGAGGGCATTTTGGTAAATTTGGGCCGGCCACCACCCATCCCATACCGACCCAATCCGAGCACCCCTCTAAAATTTTGCCTGTGTACCAGTAACTTGTTTTTGATGTTTCATGTGTTGTTTATTTTTGCTAATTTTGCATGTGATGTAATTTTACACTATAAGCAATTCGGAGTGTTTCGTATTCATAGTTTTAACATTGTTTCGGGTTTTCACATATTGTCTAGACGAAGTTAAAAAGTTCGATCGAATATCAAAAACACATTTTTCCAAGTTTAACGTATTCGGAAAAACATGCAAGTGATTCCGTGGACCCTCTAGAAGAACGAAACCTTAACTCGATTATGTGGCCGTCAAAACCATCACTTGAACCCTAGGGTTTGTGATAGTTTAGCGTTTCACATGTGAGGCGTTGGTTTGACCCTTCTACGGCTGGTTCATAGGTACTGTGGTATCCTCTGGCTATTACTAAAACTGTGCTCCAGTGTTGAGCTATCGGAAAATTGTGGGACTTTGATGAATCGATCGAAAAGTTTATCGTCGTTCGGATATTATGTGATGGGATACAATATTTGGAATCCATATGTAGTTATGAGATAACTAATTTGAATGTTATAGATCTAGCAATTTATTCTTAGATGATCGGTTGCCACGAGATTTTGATGTGATCAAAAGTCCGTCGCAATCACTTAGCTTATGCGGATACTCACCGGGTAAACTTAATAGATAGCCACGTCCCATAGTCCCGACCAAGTGACTATAGGAGAACCCCGTCTCCAAAAGCATCCGTTCGGGTACTCGCGGCAGCGGTGTTCCGCGTTAGTACACTTCGTCGACGGTATCCGGGGGTGCGGCCGTCTACTGAAGTTTTCGACGAGCATTCGATCAGGATGTTGGGAATCTTGTTGAATTGCCCGACTAGATATTGAAAAGTGTTTTCGAGATGGAGACTAAAATGCGGGGTTTATAATTGTTAGGCATGCGATGTCTAAGGAATTCGTTTAGTTAGGCATGCGATGTCTAAGAAAGTTGCGAATTCCAACTGTTGTAGTTTTTCATTTTCTTTTCTGCGACCGTAAGTGTAATATGTGGTGTATCGCCGGTTTCGTTGCTATATTCCAACGACAATTGGGATACGCATATTTACTTACGTTGATGACATGTGATGTTATGTGTTGCTGTGATATGTTTTATTGGATCGTCGTGATCGAATGGCCGGGGGTTTTATGTGAGATGAGGGTTTTTATTTTCATTCATGTAAAATTCATTGTATGTAATATTCTTTTATTGGGGCACTTCCGGGTTGAGGATGATTTCACCATTGTATATTATTTACTTTTCCGCATTAGGATAGACCCAAGGCGGGGAACATAAGTAACCGGGTTCTAGGGTCCAGTGGGAGACTATCTCGAGGAGTCGAGACCGGGTCTTCTAACTCTAGAATTGGTAGGGTTGCTTGCCGCTCTAGTAGGGGTCTAGGGGTGTGGGATTGGCTATTCATCACGACCGTGGAATCCGTGTTTTATACAGGCTTAAAATAAAACATGGAAATCCTAGTATATCCAATATTTCATATGTTGTTCTTCTGCTGAGATATCTATGATGTGATCATTTGATATGTTGAGATGGATACAGGATATAGTACATGTGATATATTATATAGACGTTGCTTATGTTTTACACCCGCGCTAGCACTGCCCCGCTCTACCGTTAGTTACCTAACCTAACGGTGCACGAGGGGACATCGAGGCGATTGCGGATGGCATAAACGTACGTTGTATTTATCTATGATGTTTAGGTAACATAAAATGATGGGAGTTCATTAATGAGAGTAATGAAATAAAAGAATCCTAAAGATGTTGTGGAATCGAATTTTCGAAAACAGGTAGTCTAGTTGTTGCTTTGCATAGCGGTGTTCCTTGTAGGTCATCCAGCACCTTATTCGATAAGGAAAGAGCCGAGATCCCTTCACCGTGAGTGACCTCTTTAGCAATAACTGGCAGATGCTACAACCCTTGGTTTGTCTTTTGATTGCTTCTATAGTTTTTGATGTAAGTCCGCGGCGGCGCCCCGGCCGTCGATCCGACACCGGAAACGCGGAAACGAAAAACTTTGCTAAACTAGCAAACCGGCACCACCGCGCACTTTTTCCCCGGATCGGGCCATTAACCTAGATACTAGCAAAATAAAAGATGGGTAGAGAGATATACCATGCGATCCGTGTCCTTCGGTCTTCTTCTCCACTCCGATCTCCCACGGAATCTCCGTCCGTCACCTCCTCGTCAGAAAGGGCACCACGTAGCCAGGTTCGTTTACGGGCTCCCACCTCTGGACCGAGGCAACTCGGGCGCGAAGTTGGCTAGCCGACGCGTCCAAGATTTGCTGTAGGCTAGTGTAGAATGCTATGTCTCTTTGGGATAGTGAAGTTGCCATGATGGAGGTGGAGTAGAGAATGAACAATGGAGAGATATGCATGGGAATTTTGGTAGCAAGCTAAAAAGGGAGATGATAATTTTCCGACACAAAAATGAATTCCCTCACATAATGAAACCTCTCTCATCCTCTCACTAGGATGTGCCCCCCCCCCCCCCAAAATGAGAATGGAATATTACAAGAGGAGAAAAAGAAAAGATAATGCTAAATTAAAGTCACACCATTTCTAATCCAAATCAACTCCTCATCTAATCTCATAAATGCAAAGGATGAGACCATAATGGAATCTCATGATTATGAAGGAACAAATTCAAGAAACCCCTCCACAAATAAGTTATTTGCAAACTGCAAATAACCCCCTCCATCGAAAAGTCCGGCCGCGAAGGAAAAAAGGAAAACCGGCCGGAACAGAATGCAAACTGGCAACTTCAGAAAACTGATCTCGTAATGAATTACAGGAAAACCCCACGACTGTATATACATACCCGCATTTGTATTCCCACTAAACACAAATGCAAAGAGACAAAACTACACTATCTAATACTAGGATCCGGCTTAAACCAAAGCCGGCTAGTAAAAACCGTCCGATCACGATCCGTGCAATACCGCACGTATCTGATCGAACCCTGCCATATCTCCATACGGCCTCTACAGCGTTTCTCCCGAAACCTGAGTAACTATGTCTGGTGGACTCTAAAGACTCATCAATACTATGGCTGTGGATTTAACCACTAGCACGTCAGAGGTATTAGCCATACATGACGGGCCACCAGCTATTGACCAAAGGGACGTCGATGAGCGAAATCATCCTGACACCCTACTGAGCCTGTCAGTGACAATATCCGTACAGTCCGGTCTGTTCGTCTATGAGCAGCGCATGGCGGGCCTAGGGGGTTGGTAAAAGTCAGACCCCCAATAGCGGTACAAGTCGTGTCGGAGTGTAGCCCAGAACACCCTGAGATACTACTGGAATACCTACCAGCAAATCTCCTGCCTTGGCCAAGGACTTTTCATGTACTGGCTCTCCTAGACACAGCTCGACCTCACCCCCAATACTGGGAGAGACGAACCCCTGCAGATACGCTCACTGCCTCCATGTGGCTCGGGACTGTACCTAACTAAAACCTGTTTGCACGTCTCCTTTGAGCGTGGTAGGGTAGTAATCAAAGCACAGTAGGAACTCACACGAGACAAATGACGATCTCAGGTCGATGAACTAACCTGTACACATGTCACCTGGGAACTGCTATCTGACGTCAGGTATAATACCAACTAGCAGGCTCCCGGCGAGTCCAGTCCGGTGTACTCATAACCCAATGAGCACCTGTATACATCTTAGGTGAACCAACTGACACCAGTGGCTTGTGAGAACGGCCACCGCCCCTCGTCGGGGTCTCGACTGTATACACTAGTCAACTCTGGAGTATCGATGCCCTGTCTCGAAACTCCCACGACTAGGGACCTTTTAAGGATGTGCTTATAGACTCCAGCTCTCACGTATATGATCGCCCTCATACTGCTAGTAGTCAAGCAAGAATCCTAGGGGCTCTATCAACATGCAATAGTGACTCGTAAGGTCACCTAAAGCAGCACACGATGATAAAGATAAACCATATAGCATACTACCATCTCGAGTAAGACTGTCCTACCGGCATAGGTCCTCCCTCAATCATTGCAATCACATGCCTGTGATCCAATAATTGACTCTGAGGGCGCTATATCCAACAATCTCCCACTTGCACTCAAGGCTAATTATTGCGATGTCGCATACTCACAACCCGTGTGATACCGAACACCCAACTCTTCTACTAGTTAGTCTCACAAAGCTCGTTTGCGAAACTATTGCGTTCGAGGAATAGCCTCAGTGAGTGGATCCGCTTTGATGTTTCTTTCTATGTCTCTCTATATCTCAAGTTCGCGGAGAAAGCCATCTCCCGAAATGAGCAATACCTGTCTTAGAATGTCTGGATGTCTGATGGGACCTAGCTCATAAATGAACTCCAAATCCAAACTTCTTAGACTGTATCGTCAACTGAACTTAATCAGTATCCTGCACCATCCTTCCCTCAGTATCCTCCTGGACCACCTGTCCAAAATACTGCCCCTTGTCAGAGGGAAAACTAAAACTCTGACGACCACTCTGCCGTCCAGGTCACCTTAGAAGCCTGGAATGATAACTGTCTCCCGAATGAGGCTGTCGTTATCATATCCTTAGAACATGCACTTATGTTCTAAATCTGCGTCCGACTATTTCTCCAGGATTGGATTAATATCATCTTATTGCATCTACTGCAAGAACAACATCTGGTGTGGTACTTGACATCTCATGATTGACTCAATTGCTTAAGTAAGTGATCTGCCAATCATGCCTATCCCTCTCCCCTTTAGTCTGTAAGACACCTTTAGAGAGGGTGATTCCATCACCTGCAGGTATACTACCGTGCCAGGAGTCGTCCATTCTAAATAGTCATAGAATGCTGTCTAAGTACCCTGATTAGGAAACTACCCAAATCTAGATCTAAAACCATAGATCTAGTAACCAGAATGTACGATATAAGATCCAATTCCTATGTGGAGAAACCACTGTGTGACGACCAAAGTATAACCGATCGTAGTATAGGAATATCACTTCCTACTCCGTGTATGTCATCCAAATACCAGGACATCACACCCTACTACCTTCTTAACAGATCCATCCCCTATTCTGATGAAGTCAAACCTATGACTGTCACATCAGAAATAGATGATCTATCTCCGCTATATCTGCTTTAGTCTATAGATAGACATAAGCCTCTTTCCCACTATGCTTCCGCTGCTCCCACTGACCACGACAACCCTCTGGCAGAGTCATATAGACGTACACTTCTAAAGCTAGTTTAGAACGACGCTATACTCATCCTCCTGCCGGGTCTCACAGTCTGGAACAACAGCAATGGCAAGTCAAGGTAAACAAGAACCTCCCTTCCACCGTCCTTGAGCATACCGAAGTACCTCTCGCGAGCCTGAGGTTACCCACCATACCTGCGGAGTGGCCAATGGAATGTCAAACCAGATTGAATCTTTAGGTTCTTTATCAAATCTTCAGTAATCGTTTGCGGTTCTGGAATCACTTCCAGTTCTACCATACTCCCACTACTATTTTCTGAAAAAATCCATTTTTATTAAAACTGTGGCGAGTCAAGAACAATATCACTATTGATCTTCCAGATGGTAGAAAATCAACCCTCGTCATAGCCCGGGTCAACCCACAAACAGCCATTACAGAAACGTGCCTTGAGTTGTCCAGAGTCTGGTTTTAAGCATAAGCCGGACAACTCCCCGTATCTTAACAATGTCAAGATATGAACTGTTCTATATCCAATACAGGAACAGAGGCACTGATTTAATTGAACCAGATTCAAATCATGCAGCTGTCTCCAGTGCATGTCAACTGAATGGAGAGAGGCCGATCATCGTTACTCAACTTAGGAATGCTTCCAATTATGAGTAATCTGAAAGAGAAGCAAGTTCTCTTAAACATTACTATCAACTGGATACCATACACAAGTATCTACATCTTCGATCACCTTGAAGAATCCCGATACTTGTAATACCCGGTTCTCTACTTTACTCATATACCTATAACTTCTCAAAACTCAGACCCTGTGTTTCTACGAAACACCTGTCTAAGAACTAGAGAAGTCACAAGTAAACAGAATATAGTACGAGGACCTGCCCCTCTTTCCAAATGGACACTGGACTACATACAATACTCTGTATAAGTCCCTTGAGTCAAATGACTCCTTCACTGTGTGTCGTAGGTTGAAAACTGTACTTATGGTTAAGAAGAATTACACCGCTGTTCAATGCTCCTTACCTAATCATCTACTGATATAGGTAAATGTCATAGACATAATTTCAAAAGGTTATATCTCACTCTATGAAAATAGACGTACAGATATATCAATTTGAAATTGGTGCATAACAACGGATATTCAAAACCAAATATTTTCCGTCCGGCAAACAACCCAGGTGACTTCCTCAAATATCACCAATTACAACGAATCCCGATATAATGAGGATGATCACCTAATTCCCAATAACTTACTCCCACTCATCATCTGTAAAACCATACAGATGTGAGAATCCAACCTGGTAAATACATACCCTGGAGCAAGTGTCTAATTGGGAAATCAATTTTCTTTTAACAGTACACAGTGAAACTGAAACATTGAAATGTTTCGATGGGGTATCCTGGTATTCTTAGTAATGCCACTTCCATTATCCAGATTCACAACTGTAACCTTATATTTCTTTGCCACCTCTTCAAATCCCTTTATTTGTCTTTAGTCATTACCTTCTGTACACCCCTTTAGGCCAAATGGTTTTCTTCCTTCCCTAACGTTCGGCACCAGCCTATGGTTTAGAAGAAGACTATCCAATAAGCATAATGGGTGTACTGTCCTAATCCTAGGAGCAGTCGCAATATGAAAGAAGGTGAAGATAAAAGACAACCGAATAAACCTTATTCCTATTTCTCCTGAACCAGGATCCATCCCCGAACTGGAACAAGTTCCTTTCGAGTTCGTATATAACCATACGATGGAGTATCCAATAAACTTGGGATCTTCGTAGTGATACGGAGTGTCCTGGAGAAATACAAAGGTGATTTAGGATTGGCGAAAAAATATTTGGTTTGGTCGTGAATAGCAGTCGCAATTTACTTTGCCCTCTTACTAATCACTTTCTTTGTCTTAACTTAATAACTTCTGTATACCGTTTAGGTTAATTGGTTTTCTTCATTCCCTACCGGTCGGCACCAGCCTAAGGTTTGGAAGAAGACTATCCAATATGCATAATAGGTGTACTATCTCCTAAACCAAGGAGTGCTCGCAACCTGAGAGAAGGTAAAAGGAAAAGACAACTGAATAGTCCTATTCGTTTTCTCCAGAACCAGGAACCATCCTCGAATTCCTTCGAGTTCGTATATAACCATACGATGGTTTTGTCCAATGGAAGTGGACGTTCGTAGCAATACAGGGTGTCCTGGAGAAAAAGGTAAAAGTAGGAGTGGCAATGAGGTCTGCAACTCTGACAATCCAAAATCCAGTCTTATAAGAAGGTTCGGTTAATTTTGGTGTCTGAGTCATAGTCTAGGGTCGGGTCAATGGTCGCTGCCAAAGAGAGAGAGAAAAGAAACACTCAGCGTGCACTCTAACCAAGATCAGAATGGTTATCACTTTATCTAATCAGGAAACCTCCCACTGTAACGTCAAATTCTTCTCCAAACCTGAAAGAAGAATTAGCCGGGATCAACCGAGGAGTAAACCAACTCATCAGTGGGAATCGGGATCCAACTATCATCGCATGATAAAGTGACGGAATCCGCTCACGTTATCACACTCCAGAAGGTATGCGCATATCTGGAAAGTTTCAGTTTCTTTAGAAACTCCCGATGTGATTTTTGCCCCATGCTCTTATGACCTTGACTTTGGCCAACAAATCATAAGTCACATGTCAAGTTCTACCCATCATTCTCCAGGTTGATTTGGACCCACCCGCACAAGCCCTTGACTTTGGCCAACAAGGCTATACGACTGTCCCAAACCAACGCATCTATCTATGCTGCATATGAATAACCAACAGCTACCAAACACTGTGCCTTGACTTTGGCCAACAAACACAGCTTGAATACTATTGACTATCCATATGAAATGACGGAGGGCTACGAATGGTTTCTAGCGAAAACCTTTAACATAATGAATTTGATATCGTTGAAGGAACTGATAGCTTTATAAAAATATAGTGACGAAAACCTTTGCTAAAGAGGTCACTCCCGGTGTAGGGATCTCGGCTCTTTCCCCGTAGGATGGGGTGCAGGATATTCCAACTGAATACCACGATGCAAAGCAAAAGTAATCGGCTATAGTGAAGTTATTGCCCTGACGCAAACTTTTGTCCAAGGGGTCACTCCCGGTGAAGGGATCTCGGCCCTTGCCTTGTCGATTGAGGAGCAGAATATTCCAACTGAATACCACTGTGCAAAACAAAAGAGAACACCCTTGCAATAACAGCTTTTTGAAAAATGTTCCAACAACATCAGAAAAGGTTTGTTTATCTTGCATTGATCCGAATCAACACAGTCCGATCAATTGATCACGCCAATAAAGAACGAAAATAATGACGTACGTATATGCCATCCGCATTCGCCACTGGGTCCCATCATCACCCGTTAGGTTAGCTAACTAACGAGAGAGCGGGGACTGGACTAGCGCGGATGAAAAACATATACAACATCTAATAGTATATATATCAATATATAATATTCGCTCAAGGCGTGATAAAATGAAACATCACAGAAATGTAACCAGCATCACAGAACAATACAGATATCTGGGATCCCCGGGTTTCATAGAGCCGCTACTGAAACCCGACGTTCCCCTGGTCGTGTGGATAGCCTGTGCAATGAAAATCCTAGACCCCTACGAGCGCGGCAAGTTACCCACCAAAACCTAAAGCGAGGCAGCCCCCTTCAGCAACGTGAATGGACAACCCAGCACTTCACAGAATCCGGTAACTTGGGCACCCCACCTGGGTCAACCTATACCCCCTACGAGTGGGGTGAATAGCCCGCCAATTCTAGAGTGAATCCCCCTCCGTCTCAAAGCCATGAAATGCGGGCTCGTTGCCCTCTAGAACCCGGCTATCCGTGCACCCCTCCACGGGGTAATCCTAGTACAGAAAGTAAAATATACATACAACAGGTACATCGACCTCGACCCGGTCGTGCCCCAAAAGAATAATACAAACAGGCAGTGACGGCAGTCCACATGTCGGACGCCCGCCCCGCAACATCAAATGTACATATAAAACAAAACTGTACTAACATTGCATCCAGGCTATCCCCACGACCAATCCACAACATCACAGCAAAACACAGAACATCAACATGAATGTCACGTTCGCAAATCCGTCTAAAAGGGCTATAGCAGATAGACTGGATTTACCGATCAAATGACATTCACGGTCGCAGATATAATGTAAATACTGTGAACTAGCATGTTTAAAATATCCGATCGAACAAATTTACAGAAGTGGGCCCCAAGCAGTAATGTAGCACTTACAGAAAATCCGGGCCCAAACAGAATATCCCAAAACCCCCATTTTCAACTCAGAAGCTCTCTGCAAAAATTTGATCAAATGAACAGTCAAAAGCGCGGCGGAACCGCGGCCCAAGCATGGGTTTGGCCGCGGTTCCACGGTGGTATGGTGAGATCATGTGACCAATTTTTCACAGAGTTCTTAGAATTCCCTGCACAGTATTCTGCAACAACCTGAAAAAATTTTAGAGCCAAAATAAATTTCGACAGAAACTGTGCAACTTGAAATCGGGTTTTCGGGATTTTTGTTCGATCGAGTTCTAAACATACTAGAGCAATCTAGGCATGGTTAATGGCGTGGCTCTGATACCAATGTAAGTCCGCGGCGGCGCCCCGGCCGTCGATCCTACGCCGGAAACGCCGAAACGAAAAACTTTGCTAAACTAGCAAACCGGCACCACCGCGCACTTTTGCCCCGGATCGGGCCATTAACCTAGCTACTAGAAAAATAAAAGATGGGTAGAGAGATATACCAAGTGATCCATGTCCTTCTGTCTTCGTCTCCACTCCGATCACCCGCGGAATCTCCGTACGTCACCTCCTCGTCGGAAAGGGCACCACGTAGCCGGGTTCGTTTACGGGCTCCCACCTCTGGACCGAGGCAACTCGGGCGTGAAGCTGGCTAGACGACGCGTCCAAGATTTGTTGTAGGCTAGTGTAGAATGCTATGTCTCTTTGGGATAGTGAAGTTGCCATGATGGAGGTGGAGTAGAGAATGAACAATGGAGAGATATGCATGGGAATCTTGGTAGCAAGCTAAAAAGGGAGATGATAATTTTCCTACACAAAAATGAATTCCCTCACATAATGAAACCTCTCTCATCCTCTCACTAGGATATGGCCGCCCCCCCCCCCCAAAATGAGAATGGAATATTACAAGAGGAGAAAAAGAAAAGATAATGCTAAATTAAAGTCATACCATTTCTAATCCAAATCAACTCCTCATCTAATCTCATAAATGCAAAGGATGAGACCATAATGGAATCTCATGATTATGAAGGAACAAATGCAAGAAACCCCTCCACAAATAAGTTATTTGCAAACTGCAAATAACCCCTCCATCGAAAAGTCCGGCCGCCAAAGAACAAAGGAAAACCGGCCGGAACAGAATGCAAACTGGCAACTTCAGAAAACTGATCCCGTAATAAATTACAGGAAAACCCCACGACTGTATATACATACCCGCATTTGTATTCCCACTGAACACAAATGCAAAGAGACAAAACTACACGGTCTAATACTAGGATCCGACTTAAACCAAAGCCGGCTAGTAAAAACCGTCTGATCACGATCCGTACAATACCGCACGTATCTGATCGAACCCTGCTATATCTCCATACGGCCTCTACAGCGTTTCGCCCAAAACCTGAGTAACTGTGTGTGGTGGACTCTAAAGACTCGTCAATACTATGGCTGTGGATTTAACAACTAGCACGTTAGAGGTTTTATCCATACATGACGGGCCACCAGCTATTGACCAAAGGGACATCGATGAGCGAACTCATCCTGATATCCTACTGAGCCTGTCAGTGACAATATCCGTACAGTCCGGTCCGTTCGTCTATGAGCATCGCATGGCGGGCCTAGGGGGTTGGTAAAAGTCAGACCCCCAATAGCGGTACAAGTCGTGTCGGAGTGTAGCCCAGAACACCCTGAGATACTACTGGATTACCTACCAGCAAATCTCCTGCCTTAGCCAAGGACTTTTCATGTACTGGCTCTCCAAGACACAGCGCGACCTCACCCCCAATACTGGGAGAGACGAACCCCTGCAGATACGCTCACTGCTTCCATGTGGCTCGGGACTGTACCCAACTAAAACCTGTTTGCATGTCTCCTTTGAGCGTGGTAGGGTATTAATCAAAGCACAGTGGGAACTCACACGAGACAAATGACGATCTCAGGTCGATGAACTAACCTGTACACATGTCACCTGGGAACTGCTATCTGACATCAGGAATAATACCAACTAGCAGGCTCCCGGCGAGTCCTGTCCGGTGTACTCATAACCCAATGAGCACCTGTATACATCTTAGGTGAACCAACTGACACCAGTGGCTTGTGAGACCGGCCACCGCCCCTCGTTGGGGTCTCGACTGTATACACTAGTCTACTCTGGAGTATCCATGCCCTGTTTCGAAACTCCCACGATTAGGGACCTTTTAAGGATGTGCTTATAGACTCCAGCTCTCACGTATATGATCGCCCTCATACGGCTGGTAGTCAAGCATGAATCCTAGGGGCTCTATCAACGTGCAATAGTGACTCGTAAGGTCACCTAAATAAGTACACGATGATAAAGATAAACCAGATAGCATACTATCATCTCGAGTAAGACTGTCCTACCGGCATAGGTCCTCCCTCAATCATTGCAATCGCGTGCTTGTGATCCAATAATTGACTCTGAGGGCACTATATCCAACATTTGCTTTGCACAGTGGTATTTGTGAAATATCCTGCACCTTATTCGATAAGGAAAAAGCCGATGATCCCTTCACCTGGAGTGACCTCTTTAGCAAAACTAGTAAATGCCTCAAAAACACTCCATTTAAATCATTTGATTCTACAACGATATCAAGTTCATTACGCAAAAGGTTTTCATAAAAACCTGTCGTATACCCTCCGTCATTTCGGATAAGTAATAGTTAGTATTCGTGCTGCGTTTGTTGGCCTTTGTCAAGGCGTAGTGTGTGATAGCTGATTACTGCTTATCTGCATAAGCATATGATGCGATTGAGTTAGGGTAGTCATGCGACCTTGTTGGCCTTTGTCAAGGGTCGTGCGGGTGGGTTTAATTCAATCAGGAAATGACGGGTTGAACTTGGCTAGCATCCTATTGTTTGTTAGCCTTTGTCAAGGTCAAAGGACGTTAGGGGTAAAACATTATAGGGAGTATGATGATGATCCTCGTATTGTACGTGGATGACATACTCTTGATAGGAAAGGTGTTTCCTATGCTACGCTCGGTCAATACCCTCTTATCACAAGGATTCTCCATATAGGATCAAGCTGATACCTCCTAAATCCTGGGTTTTGGATCTATGAGATAGATCTAATTGGATGTTATGATTGTCACTAGGTGTAGTGAGATGGTATCAATCGATCCTGAGGAGAATCACTGGATAGGATCCAGGGTGGTAAGGATGACTGAATGTCAGTCACAGGCATTGTCTTTACCCTCAGTGAAGGGACGGTATGTTGGAAGAGTTCCAAGCTAGATACCGTAACAAATCTAGACGATTAAAGGCTAATACATTGTTACCTTAGGATGCTACCAAAGAAACAGTCTGGGTGAATATAAGTTCATGAGATGAACTTCGTTCCTTCCATTGTGTGACAATAGAGTTGTAGCTTTGGCCTAGGAACCCCCGTCCCATCAGAGATCCAGACTTATTCTTAGGAAGTATCACCTGATCATGGAGATGGATGATCTCCAGGGAGATCGAGGTTAGGAGAGTAGATACAGAGGACAACAGCGCGGATCCACTCACAAAGGCCTATTTCCCAGTAGAGACATTTATAGGATGGTTTAATATGAGATACTTCAACCACTGCTGATTCTTGGGTATGAGATACTACAAAAGATGTCCCTAGTGCAAGTGGGAGATTGTTAGTGATATGTATGCCCTAGAGGCCATTACTGTACATACGATGTATATTGTAGTGGATGCTTGGACATATATAGGGAGGACTTTCTTGCTCGACATGATTGTATGCTATCTGGTTGCTCTTTATCTTAACATGTACTCTGATTGTCTCTATGTTACATGTAGATAAAGCCCTTAGGATGAGTACTTGACTACCAGGACTATGATGTAGATCATACTAGTGGGGACAGCGTAGTCGCTAAGTACATCCTTCAAATGTTCCTAGTCGTAGGTGTATCGAGACAGGGCATCGATATACCAGAGTAGACTAGCGTATAGCTTCTCGACCCATGTAGATGGGCGTTGGATGATCCCATATCCATTGGTGTATGACATGAGAGACGGTATACGGGTGCTCAGTAGAGACTGGATACACTGGACGGACTCGCCGAGAACTCCCAGATAGTATTATCCCTCACGTCAGATGGCAGTTCTCTGGTGACACTGGTACAGGTTAGTTTGTAGACCCGAGATCGTCATAGAGTCTTGTGTGATTCCTACTGTGCTTTGATTTCCATCATACCACGTCCAAGAGGGCGTGCAAAATGGTGGCTTTTGGGTACAGTCCCGAATCACATGGAGGCAATGAGCGATAGGATGGGTTTCGTCTCTCTCGGTATAGGGAGTTGATGTTGCGCTGTCCTCGATTGGCTATAACAGGAAGTCCTTAGCCAAGGCAGCTTCAGAGATATACTGGTAAGAGTTATCAGTAGTTTCTCGACCCGTTATGTGCCTCATATCGACACGACTTATCGAGTTACTGGGGTCTGACGTTTACCACCCCTAGACGAGATATGCTACATATCAGACGAAGAGACCGGACTGTACGGTACTGTTACTGACTGGATTCGCAGGAGTGTGAGCAGGCTTTCTTGTTGATCATCTGATCGCTCAATACCCGGGTGGACGTAACGTTTAGCAGACCGCTTGCGGCTTGTGGGTGTTTGATATGATCATCACCTACTGCCGGCGTATTGACAAGTCTTTAGAGTCCTACATAGGGGTTTCCTGGCTCAAGCGAAAAGGAGTAGGAGCACATATGTGATATGTGCGGGACCGAGATTGATACTATATAAGATACCGTATTCTATTCTCGCATTTTGTGACATTGATCAGTTGTATGCGATATAGCCGAGTTATCAGATCAAGAGTTGATTCGATAAGTTGTTACACATGATATTAGTCAGTTATAGTCGAATTATTAAATCAAGAGTTGATTTAATTGTTAGTCATATGTATGCCCTAGAGGCCATTACTGTACATTGGATGTATATTGTAGTGGATGCTGGGACATATATAGGTAGGACTTTCTTGCTCGACATGATAGTACGCTATCTGGTTGCTCTTTATCTTAACGTGTATACTTTCTATCTCTCTGTTACACGTTGATAAAGCCCTTAGGATGTGTACTCGACTTCCAGGACTGTGATGCAGATCATACTACTGGGGCCTGGATAGTCCATGAGTACATCCTTCAATGTTCCTAGTTGAGGGAATATCGAGACGGGGCATCGATATTCCAGAGTAGACTAGCATATATCTTCTCGACCCATGCGATGGGCGATGGATGATCCCATATCCATTGGTGTTTAACATCAGAGATGGTATACGGGTGCTCAGTGGAGACTGGGTACACTGAACGGACTCGCCGAGAACTCCCAGATGGTATTATACCTCACGTCAGATGGCAGTTCTCTGGTGACACTGGTACAGCTTAGTCTGTTGACCCGAGATCGTCATAGAGTCTTGTTTGTCTCCCACAGTGCTTTGATTTCCACCCTACCATGGCTCTACTGAGTCGTGCAAACAGGTGGTTTTTGGGTACAGTCCCGATTCACATGGAGGCAATGAGCGATAGGAGGGGATTCGTCTCTCCCGGTATTGGGGGTTGATGTTGCGCTATGCTCGACTGGCCATAACAGGAAATCACTGGCCAGGGTTGCAGTGATATACTGGTAAAAGTTATCAGTAGTTTCACACATGTGATGGACTTCACGTCGGCATGACTTATCGAGCTACTGGGGTCTGACGTTTACCACCCCTAGGCGAGATATGCGACATATCAGACGAACAGACCGGACTGTGCGGTAAGTGTTACCGGTTGGATTCACAGGAGTATGAGCGGACTTGCTTTTCGATCTTCTGATCGCTCAATACCCGGGTGGCCGTTACGTTTGGCAGACCGCTTGCGGCTTGTGGATGCTTGATATGATCATCATCTGCTACCGGCGTATTGACGAGTCTTTAGAGTCCTACACAGAGGTTTCCTGGCTCAAGCGAAACGAAATAGGAGCGCATATGAGATATGTGCGGGACCGAGAATAATGCGTGCATGTGATACCGTATTCCATTCTCGGGATGAATGTATCGATTGGTTGTATGCGATATAACCCGGTTATCGAATCAAGGATTGATTCGGTAAGCCGATACATTGGATACTAGTCGGTTATATGCGATATGACCGGATCGTTAGATCAAGTGTTGATTTAATGATTTAATGTATAATTATATATTTGATATATTACTTTACATTAACTAGTATTGGTTCACTTTAAAAGGATTTTCTCACTTGAAATGCACATTGTATATGTGATATATTTTTGTGCATTTGTTTGTATCATGTTTGATGATACTTGCTCATTTGGGTTTGTGTAAAGATTAAACCATGTTTAGTGAATGGTTAGGGTTTCTTTTCTCTTATTTATTTATTATTGTTTTGGAAAAGATAAAGAGAAAAAGAAATGGTGGCTTAGTTTGTTTTTTCTTTGAAGCTTCTTGAAGCTTTGAACAAGTCCACCATTCTTGTCTCTTCTCTAACCCTAACCATTCATCTAACCTTGGTTAAATCTCTACACTAAACCATGGTTGAATACATGATAAGTATTCATTTTATTTCCTTTTTTAAAATAACTTATCATATCTTCTTCTTCTTCTTCATCTTCTTCTTTCATGAAGAAAAGCTTGCTACATCAATGGCAAGTGATGAAAACAAGTGAGAAATCCAATTCTAAAGTGAACCCACCTCCTATTTCTTCATCCTCTACCTCTTGCCAAGAAGTATAGGGTGTTTCCTTCATAAGTTTTCATGGCTTTGTGAAGGTGGAGCTTGATCTAGTGATGCCTCGACGTAGATCATCTTCGGCATCGAAGCCGACGACCAAGCCCGTTCATTTCTTCGATGAAGCCGATGCTTGAGTCCGGAATCCGATTTGGACAGCAAGGGGACTTCATCGCGGAGCCTAGGAGGTGGAGGACCGGATCTACAAAGGTTGTAGCCCCTTCCCTTTAGCTATATTTCCGTTTACTTGCTCGCATAGCCTATATATCTAGTTAACGATCCACATTCATCTAACCTTGGTTAAATCTCTGAGCTTGATCTAGTGATGCCTCGACGTAGATCATCTTCGGCATCGAAGACGACGACCAAGCCCGTTCATTTCTTCGATGAAGCCGATGCTTGAGTCCGGAATCCGATTTGGACAGCGAGGGGACTTCATCGCGGAGCCTAGGAGGTGGAGGACTGGATCTACAAAGGTTGTAGCCCCTTCCCTTTAGCTATATTTCCGTTTACTTGCTCGCATAGCCTATATATCTAGTTAACGATCCGTATTAGGGTTTGTAGGCACTTGTAAAATTTGAATTAGCCATGCTTGATCACTTGTGAGACTTCATTAGTGTGCCTAGGAACCCTACAGTGTTATCAGAGCCAAGCTAGAGCCTTAGGCGATGAGTTAGAAGTCCGATTGTCCCGAAACCCTAATCGTAAATTGCTCTCTGGACTTTTTTGAAAAAATGGATTTTTTCCAGATTAAAAATTCCTAAAAAATTCATCAGGAAGACCTAAGATTTATGGTGCAAAACGAGGACCTAACTCATCTAAACCGCCGCGGAACAGCGGCAGAAGCATGGCTTCTGCCGCGGTTCCGCGGCCATATGGTCCCATTACCCAATATATCTTGCACAGTAATTCCTATTTTCTGGTGTTGGATTTTCTGGGATTTTTTAATATTTATTCAAGAGTTGAATTTTCTGGGTTGTATTGGGGACTCGGTGTTTCGATCGGATTGTCTAACTTTGTCTATGTGGCTTTCCGGGTAATTTTTGAATATGTTAAAAAGTTCGACCGGATGTAGATACCCAATTTTTCCCCTGCCGGAAAATTTCCAGGTGTTGGATTTTTCCGAGGTTTAAAGACGTTCTAAGTAGTGCAAGTAACGCGATGGTCCCTCTAGAAGACAACAAACCTTAACTCGATTATGTGACCGTCTTGAACTGCCCTTTGAACCTTCGGGTTTGGGGCAGTACGGCGTGCCACATGTGAGGCGTTGGCTTGACCCTTCTACGGCTGGACCGTTGGTACTGAGGCACGAACTGAATGTCTTTAGACTTATTTCATGTGTTGGACTGTATCGGGAAAACTTGGGTGTTCAATTGTTCGATCGGAAAGTTTAACATTTTTTGTCTTATCCGGAATGTGATACAACATTTGGAATTCACAAGTAGTTATGAGATAACTGAATGAATGTTATAAATCTAGTAGTTTAGTCTCACTTGCTCGGTTGCCACGGAATTTTGATGTGATCAAAAGTCCGTCGCAATCACGTAGCGTACGCGGATACTCGCCGGGTAAACTTAATAGACAGCCTCACTCCATTGCCCCGACCAAGTGACTGTAGGAGAACCCCGCCGCCGAAAGCATCCGTTCGGGTGCTCGCGGCAGCGGTGTTCCGCCTTAGTGCACTTTGTCGACGGTATCGGGGGTGCGGCCGCCTACTAAAGTTTGCGACGAGCATTCGATCTGAATGTCGGGAATCCTGTTGAATTGCCCGACTTTTATATTGAAAAGTGTTTTCGATTTTGAGACTAAAATGCAGGGTTTTTAATTGTTAGGCATGCGATGTCTAAAGAATTCATTTGATTAGGCATGCGATGTCTAAAGAGCTTGCAGATTCCAACTGTTGTAGTTTTACACTTTCTTTTCTGTGACCGTAAGTGTAATATGTGATATCGCCGGTTTCGTTGCTATATGTCAACGATAATTGGGATGCGCATATTTACTTACGTTGATGACATGTGATGTTATGTGTTGCTGGATATGTTATATTGGATCGTCGTGTTTGAATAGCCGGGGGGTTTTTATGTGAGATGAGTGTTTTTCATTTTCATTCATGTAAAAACTTGTTTGTAATATTCTTTTATTGGGGCACTTCCATGTTGCGGAAGATGTCACCTTTTGTATATTATTTACTTTTCTGCACTAGGATAGACCCAAGGAGGGGAGCACAAGTAACCGGGTTCTGGGGTCCAGTGGGAGACCAACTCGAGGAGTCGAGTCCGGGTCTCCTAACCCTAGAATTGGTAGGGTTGCTTGCCGCTCTCGTAGGGGTCTAGGGGTGTGGGATTGGCTATTCATCACGACCGTGGAATCCGTGTTTTGTACTGGCTCGTATTGAAAACACGGACGTCCTAGTATATCCAATATTGCATATGTTTCTTCTGCTGTGATTTATCTGTGATGTGATCATGTGATGTTTTGTGACAGATATTATATATAGTATATATGATATATTATATAAACGTTGCTTATATTTTACACCCGCGCTAGCCCTGCCCCGCTCTGCCGTTAGTTACCTAACCTAACGGTGCAGACGAGACATCGAGGCGAATGCGGATGGCATAAGCGTACGTTATATTTATCTGTGATGATTAGGTGGACTTAAATGATGGGATATTCATTAATGAGATTAATGAAAGAAAATAAACCTAAAAGATGTTGTGGAATCGAATTTCAAAATAAAACAGGTAGCTACAGTTCTTGCTTTGCATCGCAGTGTTCATTATAGAACATCCTGCACCTTATTCGATGAGGAAAGGACCGAGATCCCTTCACCGGGAGTGACTCCTTTAGCAATAACTGGCAGATGCTACAACCCTCGGTTTGTCTTTGATCGCTTCTATAGTTTCCGCTTTGCACAGTGATATATATGATATGTCCCGCACCTCATTCGACGAGGAAAGGGCCGACGATCCCCTCACCGGGAGTGACCCCTTTAGCAAAACTAGAAAAGCCTCAAAAACATTCCATTTAAAAACCATTTGATTCCACAACGAGATCAAGTTCAAAGCGTTAAAGGTTTTCATAAAAACCATTCGCAACCCTCCGTCATTTTAGGAAGTAGAGTACTTAGTATTCGTGCTGTGTTTGTTGACCTTAGTTAAGGCACAGTGTACGGTAGCTAAGTGATGTCTTCCTACACCGCATCTGATGTGATTAGTTAGGACAGTCGCGTGACTTTGTTGACATTAGTTAAGGGTCATGTGGGTGGGTCTAATTAATCACGAAATGACGGGTAGAACTTGACTAGTACTTATGATTTGTTGACCTTAGTTAAGGTCATAAGTGCTAGGGGTAAAAACCATTATCGGGAGTTTCAAGTGTTGAAATTTGCAATGAGATTGCATACCTTCTATGTGATAGTTGGATCCCGATACCCACTGCGAGTAATTGTTACTCCTGGGAGAGTTTTGCACTTTGCAATTAGCTGATCAAGTAGGTGTGTAGAAAGGTGTCAACGGGGTTACGCCTCTGGGGAAACGAGGTTTACTGTAATTAGGTCCGTGCGAAAGCATGGGGAACCTCCCTCAAAGTACCGACACTGGCCTGGCTGAAAGATTGGCGAACTTGTAGAGTGCAATTAATCCCGGCTAGTCTTTCCTTTTAAGGTTTGAAAGAAGATTTGATAAAAACAGTGGGAGCCATCCTGATTAGATAAAATATATAACCAATCTAATCTTGCAAGAGCGCACGCAGAGTGTTTTCTTCTCTCTCTCTCCCGGTAGCGACCATATCACGCCTTAATCAAGATAATAATACGGAAATTAACCGAACCCGCTTGTTATACTGAGCTGGGGAACGTTGGTCCCGCTCCAACTCATAATTGTTATAAGACAGAGTAGGAAATAAGGGGAATACCAGAATTCCTATGCCGCCCAAACGAAGAAAGTGCATATGATGCACCTCCTTCGGGTGTGTTCATTATAAAGAACTGTTTCTCAGTATCCTCTGCATCCTGGGTATTCGATACCGGATCAGGATCCCAGATATGTAATCTGTTACATAGGGCTACAAAAGGGTAGAAAAACTGAGAACGGGTGATAAGTTTCATGAGATAGAAAACGGGGCAAGTGTTGCAGCCAAGTCTGTTGGTCACTATCACCCTGTATTACTAATACATTGATTCTGAACAAATGCTATTAGATACCGAACCTGATATACAAAATCATATCAGTCTCTTTATAAGTAAAGAATTGATAAAATTTTGTATTGATGGATAATGTTTTGAACATTTCCTATATCAAAAGTTGATCGGTTCAGGCACGTTATCTAAAAGCATTAACGTTCTAAATCAAACTACAGTTTCTCGTATACAGAACACACACAAGAGGAAGAGTTCAGAAACGAACGAATCATTCTTGAGGCATTGTAGACTACGTCACATCAATGCGACCCAACTAGCTGAAGTTACATTTTAGATGCATATTTAAATCAGTTTGAATTTACATCTTATGAAACTTGCCAGTCATGTCACAAAGATTAATGACCATAGCCCTGTTTATTGGAAACAGAGAAAGAGTTAATAAACTCTTGGGACTGATACATGATGATGTATGTAAGGTCTCCTGTCTACACATGCCAGGAATGGTTCTTTATACTTCATTATATTCTCTGATAATCTCTCAAGATTCAGACATATGTTCCTGTTGAAACACAAGTCCGAACCTTTTGAGATATTCACAGAATATAAGTTAGAAGTAGAGAACCAATACGGGTATAAGTATTATGTCCTATGATAAGATTAGGGAGGAGAATACTTGTGCATGGCATTCCTGGACTATTCTTAAAGAAAATGAGATTCTCTCTCCGTATTACTCCTCTGAATACACCACAGCACAACGGTGTATCAGGACGGAGCAATCGCACAATATTAGATATGGTGTGCTCTATGATGAGTATTACTGAGTTACCTATTTCCTTTTGGGGTTATGCGCTTGAGAAGCTGCGTACTTATTGAATTAGGTTCGAATCAGATCACTGCCTACCATTCCATATGAGATATGGTATGCGAAGAGCCTATCTCTTAAGTAAGTTAAGATTTGGGATTGTCCGGCCTATGTCAAAAGCAAAATCCGGACAAGATCAAGGCAAGATCAGTTCTGTAGAACTGGAAAGGTTCCAGCTATACAAAACTGCAGCTGTTGATTTGACAGAACCAAAGGATTCAATAGTTCCCGACGAACCTCAGTCTCTCCGCCGATCTAGCAGGGTTCCTCACCTGCTTGAGAGATACTTCGGTTTCTCGATGACAGTGGGAGCAAGGATTGCATCATGAGATGATGACCCAACTAGATTCGAGCAGGCCATCAAGAGTAGGGACTCTGTAAGAATGGCTGGATGCTTAGCGATCTGAGATGGAATCCATATACACCAACAAAGTATGGACTTTGGTTGCTGTATCTGAAGGGTTAAATCCCCATCAGGAGCAAGTATATCTTGAGAAGATTACTTGGTGTAGATGGACAAGTTGAGACTTTCAAAGCTAGACTTGTTAAAGGTTTTTGTCATCGACCAGGCACGAATAATGATGAAACCTTTTCCAGGGACTATGCTTAAGTCCATCCAGATCCTACTTACTACGGCTACATACCATGACTACGATATCTGATGGTTGGATGCCATGACTACTTTTCTAAATAATGATTTAGAAGAGAACGTCTATAAGAACACAGCCAGAGGGCTACGTAAACAGTGGGAGCAGCGGAAACGTGTGCAAGATGTTTTACGTGATGAAGCAGGCATCGCGGAGTTGGAACATCTGTTTTGATGAGTTAGTCAAACAATTTGACATCATCAAAATGGTAGATGAACCTTGTATATACAAAACGGTAGTAGAGAGTGAAGTGGTCATCCTCGTATTGTACGTGGACAACATACTCTTGATAGGAAAGGAATTTCCTATGCTACGATCGGTCGATCTCCTCTTATCACATAGATTATCCATAAAGGATCAAAGTGATACCTCCTAAATCCTGGGATTTGGATCTATGAGATAGATCTAAATAGATTTTAGGATTCTCACTAGCTATAGTGAGATAGTATCAGTTGATCCTGGGGAGAATCACTGGAAGTGTTCCAGGGTGATAAAGACAACTGAATGTCAGTCACAGGCCTTGTCTTTACCCTCAGTAAAGGGACGGTATGTTGGAAGATTTCCAAGCTAGATACCGTGACAAACTAGAAGATAAAGGCTGGTAACATCGCTATTAAAGATACTACCAAAGAGGCAGTTTGGGTGTATATTGGTTCATAGGATGAACTAGGTTCCTACCATTGTGTGACAATGGAACTGTGGCTTTGGCTCTGGAACCCTGGTCCCATCAGTGACCTAGACATATTCTGAGGCAGCATCACCTGATCATGGAGATAGTTGATCTCCAGGGTGATCAAGGTTAGGAGAGTAGACTCAGAGGACAACACGGCGGATCCACTCACGAAGGCCTTTTCCCAAAGAGAGACTTTTAAGGGGATGGTTGAGTATTAGATACTACAACTACTGCTACAGATGGCCCTAGTGCAAGTGGGAGATTGTTAGTCATATGTATGCCCTAGAGGCCATTACTGTATATTGGATGTATATTGTAGTGGATGCTGGGACATATATGGTAGGACTTTCTTGCTCGACATGATAGTACGCTATCTGGTTGCTCTTTATCTTAACGTGTATACTTTCTGTCCCTCTGTTACATGTTGATAAAGCCCTTAGGATGTGTACTCGACTTCCAGGACTATGATGCAGATCATACTAGTGGGGCCTGGATAGTCCATGAGTACATCCTTCAATGTTCCTAGTTGAGGGAATATCGAGACGGGGCATCGATATTCCAGAGTAGACTAGCGTATATCTTCTCGACCCATGAGATGGGCGATGGATGATCCCATATCCATTGGTGTTTGACATCAGAGATGGTATACCGGTGCTCAGTGGAGACTGGGTACACTGAACGGACTCGCCGAGAACTCCCAGATGGTAGTATACCTCACGTCAGATGGCAGTTCTCTGGTGACACTGGTACAGCTTAGTCTGTTGACCCGAGATCGTCATAGAGTCTTATGTGTCTCCCACTGTGCTTTGATTTCCACCCTACCACGGCTCTACCGAGTCGTGCAAACAGGTGGTTTTTGGGTACAGTCCCGATTCACATGGAGGCAATGAGCGATAGGAGGGGATTCGTCTCTCCCGGTATTGGGGGTTGATGTTGCGCTATGCTCGACTGGCCATAACAGGAAATCCCTGGCCAGGGTTGCAGTGATATACTGGTAAGAGTTATCAGTAGTTTCACACATGTCATGGACTTCACGTCGGCATGGCTTATCGAGCTACTGGGGTCTGACGTTTACCACCCCTAGGCGAGATATGCGACATATCAGACGAACAGACCGGACTGTGCGGTAAGTGTTACTGGTTGGATTCACAGGAGTATGAGCGGACTTGCTTGTCAATCTTCTGATCGCTCAATACCCGGGTGGCCGTTACGTTTGGCAGACCGCTTGCGGCTTGTGGATGCTTGATATGATCATCATCTGCTACCGGCGTATTGACGAGTCTTTAGAGTCCTACACAGAGGTTTCCTGGCTCAAGCGAAACGAAATAGGAGCGCATATGAGATATGTGCGGGACCGAGAATAATGCGTGCACGTGATACCGTATTCCATTCTCGGGATGAATGTATCGATTGGTTGTATGCGATATAACCCGGTTATCGAATCAAGGATTGATTCGGTAAGCCGATACATTGGATACTAGTCGGTTATATGCGATATGACCGGATCGTTAGATCAAGTGTTGATTTAATGATTTAATGTATAATTATATATTTGATATATTACTTTACATTAACTAGTATTGGTTCACTTTAAAAGGATTTTCTCACTTGAAATGCACATTGTATATGTGATATATTTTTGTGCATTTGTTTGTATCATGTTTGATGATACTTGCTCATTTGGGTTTGTGTAAAGATTAAACCATGTTTAGTGAATGGTTAGGGTTTCTTTTCTCTTATTTATTTATCTATTTATTATTGTTTTGGAAAAGAGAAAGAGAAAAAGAAATGGTGGCTTAGTTTGTTTTTTCTTTGAAGCTTCTTGAAGCTTTGAACAAGTCCACCATTCTTGTCTCTTCTCTAACCCTAACCATTCATCTAACCTTGGTTAAATCTCTACACTAAACCATGGTTGAATACATGATAAGTATTCATTTTATTTCCTTTTTTAAAATAACTTATCATATCTTCTTCTTCTTTTTCATCTTCTTCTTTCATGAAGAAAAGCTTGCTACATCAATGGCAAGTGATGAAAACAAGTGAGAAATCCAATTCTAAAGTGAACCCACCTCCTATTTCTTCATCCTCTACCTCTTGCCAAGAAGTATAGGGTGTTTCCTTCACAAGTTTTCATGGCTTTGTGATGGTGGATCTTGATCTAGTGATGCCTCGACGTAGATCATCTTCGGCATCGAAGCCGACGACCAAGCCCGTTCATTTCTTCGATGAAGCCGATGCTTGAGTCCGGAATCCGATTTGGACAGAGAGGGGACTTCATCGCGGAGCCTAGGAGGTGGAGGACCGGATCTACAAAGGTTGTATCCCCTTCCCTTTAGCTATATTTCCGTTTACTTGCTCGCATAGCCTATATATCTAGTTAACGATCCGTATTAGGGTTTGTAGGCACTTGTAAAATTTGAGTTAGCCATGCTTGATCACTTGTGAGACTTCATTAGTGTGCCTAGGAACCCTACATTAATAATTTAATATATAATTATATATTTGATATATTACATTACATTAACTAGTATTTGCTCACTTAAGATTTTTTTCTCACTAGATTGTGCACATTGTTTATATGTGATATATGCAAGTGTACATATTTGTATCATGCTTGATGATACATACAAGACGGGTGTATGAGACTTATACCATGATTAGGTTAAATTAGGGTTTTGTTTATGTCTATAGAATAACAAAAGAGAAAGACTTAGTCAAAGTTCTCAAGCTTTCATGAAGCTTGTGGAAACATTGACAAAGTCAACTCTTTTGTCATTCTTTAGGATATTTAGTTAACCCAACCCTTAACCTTATATCTTGGTCAATTCTCTACATGAGTTAAGAATGATAGCTTAACTCACCCATGGTTACATTATTGGAGAGATAATTTGTTACGACCCGAAGTTTGGCCCGTGACCCGCACTTAACCACGTAACGTCTACAGGCGTAACGCAACTAAGTGAACCGAAAACCCAGAAACCAATCCAGTAAAAGTATAGAGTGTTTTAAGTTTTAAATGGAAGTATTTATTAAAGTGACAAGAATTCTTAAGTAGATAATCACATAGATAGCAATATACGACGCCGTAGCGAAGATCAAGATCCATAAGTGGGAACATCATAGATAGAATAAACTGCAAGTACAGTCGGCTAACAACGAGCTCGACACCAGAATACAAATAATATACATCATCGTCCTCACACTATCTCTAAGTCAAATACATACATGGTAGATGGAGAATACTAGATACAACAATATACAGAACTGAAAGATAAACAGATACCGCATAAAACCCACCTATCAGCAAAAGGGCTAGTACTCCAACTATGGGGTATCTGTGTCAAAAGATGCAAACGCAGCCTGCCGCGACTACTCAGAGGTGCAACCTGCAAACACTGTGGCATAACGGGGGTGAGTTGCCAACTCGTGAATAGAGATAACATATAAAGGTAATCGCGAGCTTGCACGTACTGCGCTACTCTATCATATGCCAACAGATGATATCAATGTGTGATAAGCCGTAGTTGCAAAAATCATGCAAATGCTCTATCAGGTAATATAACTACAGGATGAGATATAATAATGAATGCCGAGCATGTGAAGTATAACATTTACACGGAATGTCAACGTGGAATATGTAATCGGTGTCCATCAATGCAACCCAAATCCCTACAACCCAGACGCCGGCACTCCCATCGGCCCTCAAATCCTGTACATCACTGAGAATCACGAGTGCTCAATATCGGCAACTAAATATCATAAATACTGGTGTCTAGCATCGACACGCAAATCTTCCTATATCGGGCATCCGTCAGTCCGGGTCAGCCCCCTCTCTCATATGTCTATCGGGCATCCGTCTGTCCGGATCAGCCCCCCTATCTCATATATATGGGGCATCCGTCAGTCCGGGTCAGCCCCCTCTATCTTATATACATCGGGCATCCGTCAGTCCGGGTGAGCCCCCTCTATCTCATATATATCGGGCATCCGTCAGTCCGGGTCAGCCCCCTCTATCTCATATATATCTCACTCTAGCACCAAGAAAACATAGGGTAGACGCACCGAAATATCATATCAAGGGAACCGGGTTTTTAAATGAATACATATTTGAAATAGCCACGGTTCCCAAATCCAGAAATCACATGTAATCCAAACCAATATGCAAGTCAATGTGATGTGATATGTGCATCAAGTATGAATATCATGGAAATTCTACAGTGTAGGTGTCATGGCAATTTCTAACGGTGTGTGTGTGTAGCATGCAGGATAGTGCTCGTGCAACATGAACCGTTAGTAATGGTGCGGTGTTCTATCAATTCTAGTTTATATACATATATCAAGGAATGTGGTATGCACTAAATAGTAGCCATAAACAGTCGATGTATGGAAATGTAGCTATAAGATCCTATCAGCCCTGACGTAGAACGCCATGCGGGCGATATCCCCGTAGATGTTAAATCTACTCACCGTAGTCTCTCGCTAAGTATAGCCGATGACTTGCTTTCCCTTCTTTGCGGCGTCCGTCGCACTCGCCTGCTAACCCAGAATTTCATAGTGAATCACACATAAGCTCAAATCATACAAACACGACATTTAAGGTCAACTAGAAACCCGTGTCACAAACCAAGCGCGCGTGTGCGCGATACGCTAAAACATGTGATTACGCGTCTGAAGTCACTCCGATGCGTCGCGATACGCAGAAACTCTAAACCCACACACACGTATCACGCGTGTCGCGAAAGATTAAAAAAAAATACGGGAAATAGGGTATTCTACTCCAGATTTTGATACAGAACAGATATTACAAATATATATATACAAAAATACTACAAATAGCAGCAGACTCCAGTGGCCCAAACCCAAACCCAAAACACCCCCATCTGGCCGCAAATTGCGGCCAGAATGCTTATTTCGGCGGCCTGGGTAGGGGGAGGGACTCGTAGGTTTTGTGTGTGCACTCTATACCCCCTGTGTATGCTACATTAATTCCAATTTCACTCTGAAACATCTCGGGTAGTAGCAGATCCCACAGAGCCTTATTTCTAGTTAAAAACCACACTTTTTGCACTAAATTGAAACTTTATGGTAATTCTGTGCAAACTGAAGTCAAAACCTGGCCTAAATAGCTCTAATAGCACAAAATAGAGTTAACCAAGCCAACAAAACCCCAATCTAACATAAGCATCACTAATATCCTTTAATATCACTAAAAATGCAAAAAAATGAGATTTTTGCTAAAGAATACTACAAATTTATGGAAAAGGAGTGCTAACATGAGTTAATACCTTCAAAAGACCCTATGAAACACCAATAATTCCAGCTCTTGCATCAAGTGTGCAGATTTGCCTCCAAACACCTCAAAAAGCTCACTTTTCCATGGTTTTGTGAAGAAAATGAGTGGTTTTTGTGTAGGATTTGTATGGAGATCAAAGAGAAGTGAAAAAGGAGAAGAAAAGATGGTGAAAAGCAAGGTTTTTCTGCTGGAAATTTCCAGATTTCTGAGATAGGGAAAGAGAGAGAGAAGAGAAGGAAAATGGGGGTCAAAAAGTCAATTTTTCTACCTAACACCATGCCTTCATTGTTTAATTGAAATTTTGGAATTTTAAAAGGGATTTGATTTGTTTTAAAATGGGTGGGGGATTAAATACAACCATACAACATAAGAATGGTTAACATGCTACACTAAAAGTCCTAAGTCAAAAAATTGGCTAAGTGTGCAAGTGTACACTACAAAGGAAAATTTTCCAATTTGTTAACACGACTAAATATAATTATTAAACCCTAAAATTACACATATATAATAACATGCACAATTACTAATTATCACGAAAAATGGTCTAACGAAATCTCAAAGTGTTACAATCTACCCCCCTTAAAGAAATTCGGTCCCCGAATTTAAAAATCTAACTACACGCAACTTCAAAAAGATGGGGATGCCTCTTCCTCATCTCGCTCTCGGTCTCCCAAGTGAATTCCTCGTCGTTCTGTCCACGCCAAAGTACCTTGACGGACGGTATCTCTTTCGACCTCAATTTCTTCGCTTGTCGATCCAAGATCATCACCGGCTGCTCTGCATAGGAAAGGTCACGCTCAAGCTGGATCGTCGGGTGCTGAATCGCATGCGAAGGATCGTGAAGATATCTGCGGAGCATCAAAACGTGAAATACGGGGTGCACGTCTGGAAAACTGGGGGGAAGGGCTAATCGATACGCAACTGCACCAACACGCTCGAGGATCTCGAAGGGGCCCACAAATCTGGGACTAAGCTTCCCCTTCTTCCCAAATCTCATCACACCTTTCATTGGGGAGACCCTCAAGAAAACATGGTCACCAACAGAAAACTCAAGTCTGCGCCGCCGACGGTCCGCATAAGATCTCTGCCTACTCTGGGCTGCTCTCATCCTATCGCGAATCAACTGGATCTTCGCAGTCGTCTCCTCCACAATCTGCGGCCCTAAGATACTGCTCTCACTGAGCTCTGTCCAACAGGTGGGCGATCTGCATCTCCTCCCATAAAGAGCCTCAAACGGTGCCATCTGAATGGTCTCCTGGTAACTGTTGTTGTAGGAGAACTCTACTAAGGGTAAATGATTATCCCAGCTAGCTCCGAAGTCTAATACGCATGCTCTGAGCATGTCCTCGAGAGTCTGAATAGTCCGCTCTGACTGTCCGTCGGTCTGCGGATGAAATGCTGTGCTGAAACTCAAGCAGGTGCCCAAAGCCTCCTGAAGCCTCTGCCATAGTCGGCTGGTAAACTGGGTGCCTCTGTCGGACACGATACATGTCGGAACTCCATGCAGTCGTACAATCTCGTCGATGTAAATCTGGGCATACTGAGCAAATCCGAAAGTCGTCTTCACCTGTAGGAAGTGAGCCACTTTCGTCAAACGATCCACGATCACCAAGATGGAGTCATACCCTAGACTAGTCCTGGGTAGACCCACAATGAAGTCCATAGAAATCTTCTCCCATTTCCACTCCGGAATGGGTAACGGCTGTAGCTCTCCCGCGGGCCTCTGGTGCTCAGCCTTAACTTGATGACAAGTCAGGCATCTCGACACAAAATCTGCGATGTCTCTCTTCATTCCGTCCACCAGTAAACACCTCTCAAGTCATGGTACATCTTGGTGGAACCGGGATGAACACTATATACCGATCGATATGCCTCCTCAAGAATCTCGCACCGCAATCCCTCAGCATCTGGTACGCACAGTCTAGCCCCAAATCGTAGTATCCCCTGATCATCGATCACGAACTCGGAAAATCTGCCCTGTCCCATCTGTGTCGTGATCTCTGAACATCGGTCATCACTGTGCTGTGCCTCATGTATACGGTCAAACAACTGTGGGCGTGCACGAACATGCGCAATCTGTCCTCCGATCGGCGTAAACTCGAACTGCACCCGGCTGTCGCAAAAAATCTGCCAATCTGCCGACGACTGCCTCTGTACTGCGCTCAAACAAGATAGACTACAACTGGGCCTCCTGCTCAAAGCATCCGCCACTACATTCGCCCTGCCCGGGTGATATAAGATCTCACAATCGTAGTCCTTCACTAACTCCATCCATCGGCGCTGTCTAAGGTTCATGTCTCGCTACTGGAATATATCAGTGAATATCTGGCACGACTCTCCATACAGGTAATGTTGCCAGATCTTAAGTGCAAAGACCACTGTAGCCATCTCCAAATCATGAGTGGGGTAATTCTGTTCATGTTTCTTTAATTGCCGTGAAGCATACGCGATCACCCTGTCATGCTACATCAAAACGCACCCTAGCCCCACTCTTGAAGCGTCACAGTAGACCACAAATCCGCCTGATCCTGAAGGCAATGATAGCACTGGTGTCGTAGTCAGTAGAGCCTGTAGCTGCTGAAAACTGTGCTCACACTCCTCCGTCCAATCGAAACGAACTCCCTTCCGGGTCAACCCGGTCAAAGGTGTAGCAATGCGAGAGAAGTCCTGCACGAATCGCCTGTAATAGCCTGCCAGCCTTAGAAAGCTGCGAACCTCCGTCACTGACGTGGGTCTAGGCCAACACCGAACGGCCTCAATCTTCCTCGGGTCTACACATATACCATCTCATGTAATCACGTGCCCTAAGAAGTCTGCGCTATCCAGCCAGAAAGCACACTTTGAGAATTTGGCGAAAAGCTGATGCTCCATCAAGGTCTGCAGTGTAATCCGCAGGTGCTGCTCGTACTCCTCTCTACTCTGAGAATACACTAGAATATCGTCAATGAACACTATGATGAACAGATCAAGATACGGCCGGAAAAAGCGGTTCATCAAGTCCATAAATGCTGCTGGCGCGTTGGTGAGTCCAAACGACATCACCAAAAACTCATAATGGCCGTAGCGCGTGCAGAAAGCTGTCCTAGGAATGTCCTCCTGTCGAACCCGCAGCTGATGGTAGCCTGATCGCAAATCGATCCTCGAAAAGTATCCTACCCCTTGAAGCTGGTCGAGCAAATCATCTATGCGTGGCAAAGGATACCTGTTCTGCACGGTCACCCTGTTCAGCTGACGGTAGTCGATACACAAACGCATATTGTCGTCCTTCTTCTTGACAAACAGGACTGGAGCACCCCAAGGAGAAACACTGGGTCGAATGAGTCCCTTATCCAGCAAATCCTGCAACTGACCTTTCAATTCTCTAAGTTCCGCCGGGGCCATCCGATAAGGCGGTACAGAAATAGGTCTCGTGCCAGGAACCAAATCAATATAGAAAGAAATATCACGATCGGGTGGTAGCCCAGGAAGCTCGTCAGGGAACACATCAGGGAACTCGCTAACAACAGGAACCTGATCCATCGGAACCTCTGCAGCTCTAGTATCGCAAACATAAGCGAGAAATCCCTGACATCCCTTCCTCAAAAGCTGCCCAGCGCGGAAAGAAGAAATCACACTGTGAGGGGTGGCACCACGGTCCCCCAACACAACGAAAACCGACTCGCCGGGAAAACAAAATCTAACTGTCTTCTCGCGGCAGTCAACAGAAGCATAGCACGTGGCTAACCAATCCATGCCCAAAAGAACGTCGAAGTCCAACATCTCAAGAAGGATCAAATCGACCGGTAACTCTCTCTCGCCGATACAGAAAATACAGGATCGGAACACGTGCCTAGCAACAAACGACTCTCCCACAGGAGTAGTCACAACAAGCGGCTGATCAAGCAAACCGGACTCTCTACCCAAACTCGGCACAAAGTGTGTGGATACGTACGAGTGCATGGATCCGGGATCGAATAACACGTGTGCACCAACAGAACATACTGGAAGGATACCTGAGACCACCGCATTGGACGCCTGCACGTCCTGATGCGTCAAAGCAAAAACATGCGCCTGTCCTCCACCTGCGACTGACTGTCCCCTGCTGGCCGCTGGCTGTCTTCTTCCTCGATGAACAAATCCCCCGCGGCCGTGACATCTCTGTGCATGAGTCTGGCGCGGAGTAACAGTAGGTACAATAGGCAACGTCGTCTGGGGTAGTGAAGGTGGTAGTGTGACGTGCGGTGCTGCTGCCTCCCTCCGGGGTATCTCAGGACAATCTCGTACACGATGATAAGAACTCCCGCAACGGAAACATCCCGATGACGGTCGCTGACCCTCCTGGGGATAGGAGCTAAACAACCTTCCTCGCCCCGAATCTCTGCTACCTGCAAGACGTCTATCACGGAGCCGAAAAAGCTGTCTCTGCACTGATGTATCCGCACGAACTCTCTTCGGCTCTGGAACTACCGAAGTCTCAGCAAGGCGCTCCTCGACTAAAAGGGCTGCGTCTACAGCTGCTGCATATTTCTCGTAATGCTGTGCGCTGATCGCTAGAAACAGTGGTGTAAGCAAGCCTCAGACAAATCTCTTGACTCGCAACTCCTCAGTAGCCACTAGGTACGGAGCATACACTGATAGCTCGGTGAACAGGACATCATACTCTGCCACTGACATCTCCGGAGTCTGACGTAAGGACTCGAACCTGCGTGCTCTAGCATCTCTGACGCTCAGTGGATGAAAACGGGCAAGGAATAGCGCCACGAACTCTTTCCAGGTCATAGGAGGAAGACCTGCTTCTCTACCCTTCTCGACCGATTCACACCATTTCTGCGCGAGACCTTCCAGGCGAAAGCTCGCGAACTCAACCCATCTCGCATCTGCGCATCTAAGTGACGACATATCCGCGCCATCCTATCAATGAAAGACTGTGGGTCCTCGACCACATCGGTGCCTGTGAAGACCGGAGGCTTCAGCCTCATAAACTCTGACAACAATACTGTAATAACCTCCATAGCTGCAGGGGCAACTGCCTGTACTGTGGGTACCACCGCGGTCTCTGGAACGGGTGGAACTACCTCTGTTCACTGCGCTCGAAGTGTCTCAACTAGAGATCCCATCATCTGGCGCATCTCCTGCATACTGGATCCCATCGTCTGGCGCATCTCCTGCACACCAGCCCCTAACATGGCAATCTGATCTATCACAGCAGGAACAGCCTGCTCGGGCATAACCGGTGTACTACCCGGATCAGTCCTCGTCTCGGACGAGTCAACTCGAATCTCGGCCCTCGCGGCCGCTCTCTGCGCCCTCGTAGTCTTTGGCGGCATAATGGATGAATGGAAAAATAGGATTCGATAAGGATACGGAAATCGAATCGCAAGAATGTATATACTCAAGACGGAATTTAAATCAACAAGTCCTAAGGTCGCCTTGGCGGAGTACCGTGTCGTGAGTATGCCGCGGAACATACGCACGCTACGCCACTCTGCTTCAGCTACCTACTCCATCATACCAGGGTCATCCTAGGAACACTCCGAAAGGTAAAACCTACGCTCTGGTACCAACTTTGTCACGACCCGAAGTTTGGCTCGTGACCAGCACTTAACCACGTAACGTCTACAGGCTTAACGCAACTAAGTGAACCGAAAACCCAGAAACCAAACCAGTAAAAGTATAGAGTGTTTTAAGTTTTAAATGGAAGTATTTATTAAAGTGACAAGAATTCTTAAGTAGATAAGCACCAAGATAGCAATATACGACGCTGTAACGAAGATCAAGATCCACAAGTGGGAACATCACAGATAGAATAAACTGCAAGTACAGTCGGCTCACAACGAGCTGGACACCAGAATACAAATAATATACATCATCGTCCTCACACTGTCTCTAAGTCAAATACATACATGGTAGATGGAGAATACTAGATACAATAATATACATAACTGAAAGATAAACAAATACCGCACAAAACCCACCTATCAGCAAAAGGGCTAGTACTCTAACTATGGGGTATCTGTGTCAAAAGATGCAAACGCAGCCTGCCGTGACTACTCCGAGGGGCAACCTGCAAACACTGTGGCACAACGGGGGTGAGTTGCCTACTCGTGAATAGAGATAACATATAAAGGTAATCGCGAGCATGCACGTACTGCGCTACTCTATCATATGCCAACAGATGATATCAATGTGTGATAAGCAGTAGATGCAAAAATCATGCAAGTGCTCTATCAGGTAATATAACTACAGGATGAGATATAGTAATGAATGCTGAGCATGGGAATTATAACATTTACACGGAATGTCAACGTGGAATATGTAATCGGTGTCCATCAATGCACCCCAAATCCCAACAACCCAGACGCCGGCACTCCCTTTGGCCCTCAAATCCTGTACATCAATGAGAATCACGAGTGCCCAACATCGGCACCCAAATATCATAAATACTGGTGTCTAGCATCGACACGCAAATCTTCCTATATCGGGCATCCGTCAGTCCGGGTCAGCCCCCTCTCTCATATGTCTATCGGGCATCCGTCATTCCGGGTCAGCCCCCTCTATCTCATATACATCGGGCATCCGTCATTCCGGGTCAGCCCCCTCCATCTCATATACATCGGGCATCCGTCAGTCCGGGTCAGCCCCCTCTATCTCATATATATATCATTCTAGCACCGAGAAAACATAGGGTAGACGCACCGAAATATCATATCAAGGGAACCGGGTTTTTAAATGATTACATATTTGAAATAGCCACGGTTCCCAAATCCAGAAATCACATGTAATCCAAACCAATATGCAAGTCAATGTGATGTGATATGTGCATCAAGTATGAATATCATGGAAATTCTACAGTGTGAGTGTCATGGCAATTTCTAACGGTGTGTGTGTGTAGCATGCAGGATAGTGCTCGTGCAACATGAACCGTTAGTAATGGTGCGGTGTTCTATCAATTCTAGTTTATATACATATATCAGGGAATGTGGTATGCACTAAATAGTATCCATAAACAGTCGATGTATGGAAATGCAGCTATAAGATCCTATCAGCCCTGACGTAGAACGCCATGCGGGCGATATCCCCGTAGATGTTAAATCTACTCACTGTAGTCTCTCGCTAAGTATAGCCGATGACTTGTTTCCCCTTCTTTGCGACGTCCGTCGGACTCGCCTGCGAACCTAGAATTTCACAATGAATCACACATAAGCTCAAACCATACAAACACAACATTTAAGGTCAACTAGAAACCCGTGTCGCAAACCAAGCGCGCGTGTGCGCGATACGCTAAAGCGTGTGATTACGCGCCTGAAGTCACTCCGACGCGTCGCGATACGCAGAAACCCCAAACCCACACATACGTATCACGCGTGTCGCGAAAGATAAAAAAAATACGGGAAATAGGGTATTCTACTCCAGATTTTGATACAGAACAGATATTACAAATATATATATACCAAAATACTACAAATAGCAGCAGACTCCAGTGGCCCAAACCCAAACCCAAAACACCCCCATCTGGCCGCAAATTGCGACCAGAATGCTTATTTCGGCGGCCTGGGTAGGGGGAGGGACTCCCAGGATTTGTGTGTGCACTCTATACCCACTGTGTATGCTATATTAATTCCTATTTCACTCTGAAACATCTCGGGTAGTAGCAGATCCCACAGAGCCTTATTTCTAGTTAAAAACCACACTTTTTGCACTAAAATGAATCTTTATGGTAATTTTGTACAAACTGAACTCAAAACCTGGCCTAAATAGCTCTAATAGCACAAAATAGAGTTAACCAAGCCAACAAAACCCTAATCTAACATAAGCATCACTAATATCCTTTAATATCACTAAAAATGCACAAAAATGAGATTTTTGCTAAAGAATACTACAAATTTATGGAAAAGGAGTGCTAACATGAGTTAATACCATCAAAAGAACCTATAAAACACCAATAATTCAAGCTCTTGCATCAAGTGTGCAGATTTGCCTCCAAACACCTCAAAAAGCTAACTTTTCCATGGTTTTGTGAAGAAAATGAGTGGTTTTTGTGTAGGATTTGTATGGAGATCAAAGAGAAGTGAAAAAAGGAGAAGAAAAGATGAAGAAAAGCAAGGTTTTTCTGCTGGAAATTTCCAGAATTCTGAGATAGGGAAAGAGAGAGAGAAGAGAAGGAAAATGGGGGTCAAAAAAGTCAATTTTTCTACCTAACACCATGCCTTCATTGTTTAATTGAAATTTTGGAATTTTAAAAGGGATTTGACTTGTTTTAAAATGGGAGGGGGGATTAAATACAACCATGCAACACAAGAATGGTTAACATGCTACACTAAAAGTCCTAAGTCACAAAATTGGCTAAGTGTGCAAGTGTACACTACAAAGGAAAATTTTCCAATTAATTAACACGACTAAATATAATTAGTAAACCCTAAAGTTACACATATATAATAACACGCACAATTACTAATTATCACGAAAAACGTTCTAACAAAATTTCAAAGTGTTACATAATTCATATGATGATATTATTCTTTCTTCTTCTTCTTCATCAATCTCCATGAATAGCTTGCTAGCTTTAATGGTGCTATGAGAATAAATGTGAGAAAATCAATTCTAAAGTGAGCCCACTTCCTACTTCATCATCCTCTACTACTTTCCATGTAGGATAGGGTGTTCTCTTCAAAAAATTCTTGACCTAGTGAAGGAATAGCTTGAGTTAGTGTCTCCCCGACGTAGATCATCTTCGGTCTTGAAGTCTTCGAAGCAAGCACGTTCGTATCTTCAACGGAGCCTCTCTAGAGTCCGGAGATTGAGATCGCTGCGGAGGGGACTACTACACGGAGCTATTGAAGTGAAGGACCGGTCTACAAAGGTTGTATTTATCGCCCTCACTACATATTGCAAAGTGTTTGCATATATATTTCCGTATATTTCTAGTAGACGATCTATGTTAGGGTTTTCTAAATCGGCAAAATTTTAATTTGGCATGGACGATGCCTCCCAAAACCTTGCTGCCATCGTAGGTAACCCTTCAGTGGTATCAGAGCCATGCTAGAAATAAATACGGATTTTGTTTAGATTACGAAACCGAAACAACACCGAAACTTGAAACGGAAAACCTGCTTGTTGTCGATTTTTTAAAGTTGTCAAAAAAATTTTTAAACAAGTACAGAGTGGTGTAAGTGATATATCATGAATACAGACAAAATTCGAGGGCATTTTGGTAAATTTGGGCCGGCCACCACCCATCGCATACCGGCCCAATCCGAGCACCCCCCTGAAATTTTGCCTGTGTACCAGTAACTTGGTTTTGATGTTTCAGGTGTTGTTTATTTTTGCTAATTTTGCATGTGATGTAATTTTACACTATAAGCAATTCGGAGTGTTTTGTATTCGTAGTTTTAACATTGTTTCGGGTTTTCACATATTGTCTAGGCGAAGTTAAAAAGTTCAATCGAATATCAAAAACCCATTTTTCCAAGTTTAACGTATTCGGAAAAACATGCAAGTGATTCCATGGACCCTCTCGAAGAACGAAACCTTAACACGATTATGTGGCCGTCAAAACCATCACTTGAACCTTAGGGTTTGTGATAGTTTTGTGTTTCACATGTGAGGCGTTGGTTTGACCCTTCTACGGCTGGTTCATAGGTACTGTGGCATCTTCTAGGTATTACTAAAACTGTGCTCAATTGTTGAGCTGTCGGGAAATTGTAGGACTTTGATGAATCGATCAAAAAGTTTATCGTCGTTCGGATATTATGTGATGGGATACAAAATTTGGAATCCATATGTAGTTATGAGATAACTAATTTGAATGTTATAAATCTAGTAGTTTAGTCTCAGATAATTTGCCACGGGATTTTGATGTGATCAAAAGTCTGTCGCAATCACGTTGCTTGCGTGGATACTCGCCCGGTAAACTTAATAGATAACCATGCCCTATAGCCCCGACCAAGTGACTGTAGGAGAACCCCGTCTCCAAAAGCATCCATTCGGGTGCTCGTGGCAGCGGTGTAACTCCTTAGTGCACTTCGTCGACGGTATCCGGGGGTGCGGCCGTCTACTAAAGTTTTCGATAAGCATTCGATCAGGATGTCGGGAATCTTGTTGAATTGCCCGACTAGATATTGAAAAGTGTTTTCGAGATGGAGACTAAAATGCGGGGTTTATAATTGTCAGGCATGCGATGTCTAAGGAATTCATTTGATTAGGCATGCGATGTCTAAGAAAGTTGTGGATTCCAACTGTTGTAGTTTTTCATTTTCTTTTTTGCGACCGTAAGTGTAATATGTGGTGTATCACCGGTTTCGTTGCTATATGCCAACAACAATTGGGATACACATATTTACTTACGTTGATGACATGTGATGTTATGTGTTGCTGTGATATGTTTTATTGGATCGTCGTGATCGAATGGCCGGGGGTTTTATATGAGATGAGGGTTTTTATTTTCATTCATGTAAAATTCATTGTATGTAATATTCTTTTATTGGGGCACTTCCGGGTTGAGGATGTTGTCACCATTGTATATTATTTACTTTTCCGCATTAGGATAGACCCAAGGTGGGGAGCACAAGTAACCGGGTTCTAGGGTCCAATGGGAGACTATCTCGAGGAGTCGAGACCGGGTCTCCTAACTGTAGAATTGGTAGGGTTGCTTGCCGCTCTCGTAGGGGTCTAGGGGTGTGGGATTGTCTATTCATCACGACCGTGGAATCCGTGTTTTATACAGGCTTAAAATAAAACACGGAAAACCTAGTATATCCAATATTTCATATGTTGTTCTTCTGCTGTGATATCTGTGATGTGATCATTTGATATGTTGAGATGGATATAGGATATAGTATATATGATATATTATATAGACGTTGCTTATATTTTACACCCGCGCTAGCACTGCCCCGCTCTGCCGTTAGTTACCTAACCTAACGGTGCACGAGGGGATATCGAGGCGAATGCGGATGGCATAAGCGTACGTTGTATTTATCTGTGATGTTTAGGTAACTTCAAATGATGGGACTTCATTAATTAGATTAATGAAATAAAAGAAAGCTAAAGATGTTGTGCAATCGAATTTTCAAAAACAGGTAGCTCTAGTTGTTTCTTTGCATAGCGGTGTTCCTTGTATGGCATCCAGCACCTTATTCGATAAGGAAAGAGCCGAGATCTCTTCACCGTGAGTGACCTCTTTAGCAATAACTGTCAGATGCTGCAACCCTCGGTTTGTCTTTTAATTGCTTCTATAGTTTTTTCTTTGCACAGTGGTATTTGTAAAATATCCTGCACCTTATTCGATAAGGAAAGAGCCGACGATCCCTTCACCGGGAGTGACCTCTTTAGCAAAACTAGAAAAAGTCTCAAAAACACTCCATTTAAATCATTTGATTCTACAACGATATCAAGTTCGTTACGTAAAAGGTTTTCATAAAAACCTGTCGTAGCCCTCCGTCATTTCAGATAAGTAATAGTTAGTATTCGTGCTACGTTTGTTGGCCTTTGTCAAGGCGTAGTGTACGGTAGCTGATTACTGCTTATCTGCATAAGCATATGATGCGATTGAGTTAGGGTAGTCGTGCAACCTTGTTGGCCTTTGTCAAGGGTCATGCGGGTGGGTTTAATTCAATCAAGAAATGACGGGTTGAACTTGACTAGCATCCTATGGTTTGTTGGCCTTTGTCAAGGTCATAGGAGGTTAGGGGTAAAACATTATTGAGAGTTTCAAGTGTTGAAATTTGCAATGAGATTGCATACTTTCTATGAGATAGTTGGATCCCGATATCCACTGCGAGTAAGAGTTACTGCTGGGAGAGTTTTACACATTACATTTAGCAGATCAAGTGGGTGTCTAGAAAGGTGTCAACGGGGTTACGCCTCTGGGAAAACGAGGTTTATTTTAATTAGGTCCGTGCGAAAGCACGGGGAACCTCCCTCAAAGTACCGGCACTGGCCTGGCTGAAAGATTGGAGAACTTGTAGAGTGTAATTAATCCCGGCTAGTCTTTACTTTTAGGGGTTGAAGGAAGATTTGACAAAAACAGTGGAAGACATCCTGATTAGATATATTGATAACCAATCTAATCTTGCAAGAGTATACGCTGAGTGTTTTCTTCTCTCTCTCTCCAGGTAGAGACCATATCACGCCTTAATCACGATAATAATACGGATGTATTGACCGAACCCGCTTGTTATACTGCACAAGCGAATGTTGGTCCCACTCCAACTTATAATTGTTATAAGACCGAGCAGGAAATAGGGGATTACCAGAATTCCCGTGCCACCAAAACGAAGAAAGTGTATGTTGATACATCATTTTCGAGGGTGTTCATTACAGAGAACTGTTTCTCAGTATCCTTTACGTCCTGGGTATGAGATACCGGATCAGGATCCCGTTATTGTAATCTGTTACACGGGCTATAAGACAGGTAGAGAACTGAGAATGGGTGATAAGTTTTAAGAGTTAAAAATGGTGCAATTGTTGCAGCCAAGTCTGTTGGCAGTTATCACCCTGTATTACTAAATACATTGATTCTGAACGAATGTTATTAGATACCGAACCTGATATACAACATCATATCAGTCTCTTTATTAGTAAAGAAGGATATAATTTTGTATTGTTGGATAATGTTTTGAACATTTTCTATATCAAGATTTGATCGGTTCAGGCACGTTATCTAAAAGCATAAACATTCTAAATCAAACTTCAGTTCTCAACATACAGAACACAGATAAGAGGAGGAGTTCAGAAATGAACGAATTCTTCTTCAGGCATTGTAGACTAGGTCATATCAATGCGACCCGACTAGCTAAGTTGCATTTAGATGCATATTTAAATCTGTTTGAATTTACATCTTGTGAAACTTTCCAGTCATTTCACAAAGATAAGATGACCATAGCTCTGTTTATTGGAAACAGAGAAAGAGTTAGTGAACTCTTGGGATTGATACATGCTGATGTATGAAGCTCTCCTGTCTACACATGTCAGGAACGGTTCTTCGTACTTCATTACATTCACTGATGATCTCTTAAGATTCAGACACATGTTCCTGTTGAAATACAAGTCCGAATCTTTTGAGATATTCAAAGAATATAAGATAGAAGTAGAGAACCAAAACAGGTATAAGTATTGTGTACTTTGATGTGATCAAGGAGGAGAATACATGAAGCACGGAATTCCTGGACTATTCTAAGGGAGAATAAGATTCTCTCTCAGCATTACTCCTCCGTATACACCACAGCACGTTGGTATATCAGGGCAGAGCAATTGCACCCGATGTGATATGGTGTGCTCTATGATGAGTACTACTGAGTTGCTTATTTCCTTTTGGGCATTATGCACTTGTGAAGCTGCATACCTATTGAATAGGGTTCAAATCAAATCAGGTGCCTACCACCCCATATGTAATATGGTATGGGAAGTGCCCATCTCTTAAGGATGTTAAGATTTGGGGTTGTCCGGCCTATGTCTAAAAGAAAAATCCGGACAAGCTTGAGGAAAGGTAAGTTATGTGGAAGTTTGTTGGATATCCCAATCATTCGCAAGAGAATATCTTCTACCACACTGAGGAGCAAAAGGTGTTTTATTTCTCAGCATGCCACCATTGAGAAAGGGAATTTCTTGTGAAGAAATTATTGGTCATGAGGTATAACTGGAAGGAGTTCCAGCTATACAAACTGCAGCAGATGATTTGGTAAACCCAGAGGATTCAATAGCTTCCAACGAACCTCAGCCTCTCCGCCGATCTGGTAGGGTTCCTCAGCCACCTGAGAGATACTTCGGTTTTCTCTATGACAGTGGGAGCGAGGATTGCTTCATGAGATGAGGACCCAACTAGTTTCGAGCTGGCCATCAGGAGTGAGGACTCTGTGAGAATGGCTGGATGCTACGCGATCTGAGATGGAATCTATATACACCAACAAAGTATGGACTTTGGTTGCTTTATCTGAGCGGTTAAATCCCCATCAAGAGCAAGTATATCTTGAGAAGATTATTTGGCGTACATGGAAAAGTTGAGACTTTTAAGGCTAAGACTAGTTGTAAAAGCTTTTCGTCATCGACCATGTGTGGATAATGATGAAACCTTTTTTAGTGCCTATGCTTAAGTCCATCCGGATTCTACTTGCCATTGCTACATACCATGACTATGATATCTGGCGGTTGGGTGTCATGACTGCTTTTCTAAATGATGATTTAGAAGAGAGCGTCTATAAGTACACAGCCAGAGGGTTTCGTAGACAGTGGGAGCAGCGGAAACGTGTGCAAGTTGCTTCATGGGTTAAAGTAGGCATCGTGGAGTTGGAACATCTTTTTTGATGTGGTAGTCAAAGCGTTTGACTTCATCAAAATGGTAGGTGAACCTTGTATATACAAAAAGGTAGTAGGGAGCATAGTGATGATCCTCGTATTGTACGTGGATGACATACTCTTGATAGGAAAGCTGTTTCCTATGCTACGCTCGGTCAATCTCCTCTTTTTCTAGTTAACGATTCTAAGTTAGGGTTAGCTAGAACGGCTAAAATTTGAATTTGGCATGGATGATGCCTCCCAAAACCTTTCTGCCATCCTAGGCAACCCTTCAGTGGTATCAGAGCCATGCTAGAAAATTAGATGGATATTGTTAAGATTACGAAACCGAAATACTCCGAAACTTGAAACACGGAAACTCACTTTCTGTCGATTTTAAAAAAAACCTCTAAATATTTTTTAAACAACTGAAGAATGATATATGAGATATATCATGAATACTAAAAAAATTTTGAGACCCTGAGCTCGGTTTTTGGCCGGCCAGAACATGAATTTTTCCGAGCTCCTCGGCCATTTTGGGGCATTTGATGTTCAAATTTTGATGGTATTCCAGGCAATGGATTTTAGTGTTTCAGGTATTGTTTGTTTTTTGCTAATTTTGCATGTGATGTGATCTTACACTATAAGCAATTCGGTATGTTTCGTAATCGTAGTTTTGACATTGTTTCGGGGATTCACATATTGTCTAGGCGAAGTTAAAAGTTCGATCGAATGTCAAAAACCCATTTTTCCAAGTTTAGGTTATTCGGAAAAATATGCAAGTAATTCTGTGAACGCTCTAGAAGAATGTAACCCTAACTCGACTTTTTGGATCGCGGAAATGCGGTCATACCATTGAGTTTGCCGCAGTTCCGTGTGTAAGTGAACAGCAGCGCCCCGGCCGTCTGAACGAGGCCAAAATGCGGAAAACAAAACTTTTCTAAAACTAGAAAACCGGCGCTACCGCGTACTAAAAACCCAGATCGGGCCATTAACCTACTCCTAGCTAACTAGAGAATGGGTAGAGAGATATACCGAGCGATCCGTGTCCTTCGGTCTTCTCGTCGTCATCCCGATCTCCCCGCGGAATCTCCGGTCTTCATCTCCTCGTCGGAAGGGCACCACATCGCCGGGTTCTTTTACGGGCTCACACCTCTGGACCGAGGCAACTCGGGCACGAAGTTGGCGAGTCGACGTGTCCAAGAATGCTGTAGGATAGTGTAGAACAATATGACTCATGGGGTTTATTAAAGTTGCCCTTTTAGATATCAAGGTGGAGGAATGAACTTGGGAGATGAGATAAGTGTTTTTTGTAAGCAAATGAGATGAAATCCCACACTCCCAATTTTTGGACAGCCCTCACACCACTAGTGGCCGGCCCTTGATCAAAGAAGAGGAGGGAGTGAGCACACCCAAGGTGGTGTGAGCCAAAGGAGAAAATAATGCAAAAAGAAATGAGTGATCATCATGAGGAATAATCATCACACCACCATCCTATCACAAAAAGCAAGTCATGATGAGAAAAAGAAGTCAAAGTCAATCTAGAGCGATCATGAATCAACCATTAACAAGAAACACCCTCCACTATTCAAATTTGCATGCTTGCAAATAAGCCCCTCCCTTCAATATTCAGCCAAGGAAAGAAACAAAGGAAAATGGCCGAAACGGAATGCAAACTGGCAACTTCAGAAAAACGATCCCGTAATAAATTACAGGAAAACCCCACGACTGTATATACATACCCGCATTTGTATTCCAACCGAATACAAATGCAATGAGACAAAATCTACACTGTACAATATTAGGATCCGGCTTAAACCAAAGCCCGCTATATTATCCGTCCGATCATGATCCGTGCAATACCGCACGTATAAGATCGAACCCTGCCATATATACATACGGCCTCTACAGCGTTTCGTCCGAAACTTGAGAAATTGTCTGTGGGGGACTCTAAAGACTCGTCAATACTTTGGCTATGGATTTAACCACTAGCACGTCAGAGGTATTAGCCATACGTAACGGGCTACCATCTATTGACCAAAAGGGACGTCGATGAGCGAACTCATCCGGACACCCTACTGAGCCTGTCAGTGACAATATCCGTACAGTCCGGTCCGTTCGTCTATGAGCATCGCATGGCGGGCCTAGGGGGTTGGTAAAAGTCAGAACCCCAAAAGCGGTACAAGTCGTGTTGGAGTGTAGCCCAGAACACCCTGAGATACCACTGGAATACCTACCAGTAAATCTCCTGCCTTGGCCAAGGACTTCGTGTAATGGCTCTCCTAGACACAGCGCGACCTCACCCTCAATACCGGGAGAGACGAACTCCTGCACCGGGAGAGACGAACCCCTGCAGATCCGCTCACTGCCTCCATGTGGCTCGGGACTGTACCCAACTAAAACCTGTTTGCACGACTCCTTTGAGCCGTGGTAGGTTAGTAATCAAAGTACAGTGGGAACTCACACGAGAAAAATGACGATCTCAGGTCGATGAACTAACCTGTACACATGTCACAAGGGAACTGCTATCTGACGTCAGGTATAAGACCAACTAGCATGTTCCCGGTGAGTCCTATACGGTGTACTCATAACCCAATGAGCACCTGCATACATCTTAGGTGAACCAACTGAAACCAGTGGCTTGTGAGACCGGCCACCGCCCCTCGTCGGGGTCTCGACTGTATACACTAGTCTACTCTGGAGTATCGATGCCCTATCTCGAAAACTCCCACGACTAGGGACCTTTTAAGGATGTGCTTATAGACCCCAGCTCCCACGTATATGATCGCCATCAGACTGCTGGCCGTCAAGCAAGAATCCTAAGGGCTCTATCAACGCGCAATAGTGACCTGTAAGGTCACCTAAAGCAGTACACGATGATAAAAATAAACCAGATAGCATACTATCATCTTGAGTAAGACTGTCCTACCGGCATAGGTCCTCCTTCAATCATTGCAATCATGTGCCTGTGATCCAATAATTGACTCTGAGGGCACTATCTCCAACAATCTCCCACTTGAACTCAAGGCTAATTATTGCGATGTCGCATACTCACAGCCCGCGTGATACCGAACACCCAACTCCTCTACTAATCAGTCTCACAAAACCCGTTTGCGAAACTAATGCATTCTAGGAATAGCCTCGGTGAGTAGATCCGCTCTGATGTTTCTTTCTATGTCTCTCTTTATCTCAAGTTCGCGGAGAAAGCCATCTCCCGAAATGAGCAATACCTGTCTTAGAATATGTCTGGATATCTGATGGGACCTAGCTCATAAATGAACTCCAAATCCAAACTTCTTAAACAGTATCGACAACTGAACTCAATCAGTATCCTGCGTCATGCCTCTCTCAGTATCCCCTTGGACCACCTGTCCAAAATACTGCCCCTTGTCAGAAGGAAAACTATAATTCTGACAGTCACTCTGTCATACAGGTCACCTTGAAAGCCTGGAATGATAACTGTCTCCCGAATGAGGCCGTCGTTATCATATCCCTAGAACATCCACTTATGTTCTAAAACTGCTTCCGAATGTTTCTTCAGGATAGGATTAATATTAACTTATTGCATCTAGTGCAAAAACAACGTCTGGTGTGGTACTTGACATCTCATGATTGACTCAATTGCCTAAGCAAGTGATCTGCCAATCATGTACATCCCTCTCCCCTTTAGTCTGTAAGAGACCTTCAGAGAGGGTGACTCCATCACCTGCAGGTACACTACCGTGCCAGGAGTCGTCCATTCTAAAACATCTTTAGAATGCTGTCTAAATACCCAGATTGGGATACTAACCAAATCTAGATCTAAAACCATAGATCTAGTAACCAGAATGTCTGATATAATATCCATATCTTATGTGGAGAAACCACTGTGTGATAACCAAAGTATAACCGATCGTAGTATAGGAATATCACTTCCTACTCTGTGTATGTCATCCAAATATCAGAACATCACACCTTACTACCTTCTTAACAGATCCATCCCATATTCTGATGAAGTCAAACCTATGACTGTCACATCAGAAATAGATGATCTATCTCTGCTATATCTGCTTTAGTCTATAAATAGACATAAGACACTTGTCCACCAATGCTTCCGCTGCTCCCACTGACTACGACAACCCTCTGGCAGAGTCATATACTCGTACGCTTCTAAAGCCAGTTCAGAACGACGCTATACTCATCCTCCTGCCGGGTCTCATATTCTGGAACAACAGCAATGGCAAGTCTGGGTAAACAAGAACCTCCCTGTCACCCTCTTTGAGCATACCGAAGTACCTCTCGAGTGCCTGAGGATACCCACCATATCTGCGGAGTGGCCAATGGAATGTCAAATCAGATTGAATCTTTAGGTTCTTATTAAATTTTCAGTAATCGTTTGCGGTTCTGGAATCACTTCCAGTTCTACCATACTCCCACTACTGTTTTCTGAAAAAATCCATTTTTATTAAAACTGTAGCGAGTCAAGAACACTATCACTATTGATCTTCCAGATGGTAGAAAATCAACCCTCGTCAAAGCCCGGGTCAACCCACAAACAACCATTACAGAAACGTGCCTTGAGTTATCCGGAGTCTGATTTTAAGCATAAGCCGGAAAACTCCCCGTACCTTAACAATGTCAAGATATGAATTGTTCTATATCCAATACAAAAACAGAGGCACTGATTTAATTGGAACCAGATTCAAATCATGCAGCTGTCTCCAGTGCATGTCAACTAAATGGAGAGAGGCCGATCAGCATTACTCAACTTAGGAGTCCTTCCAATTATGAGTAACCTGAAAGAGAAGCAAGTTCTCTTAATCATTACTATCAACTGAATACCATACACAAGTATCTACATCTTCGATCACCTTGAAGAATCCTGATACTTGCAACACCTGCTTCTCTACTTTATTCTTATACCTATAACTTCTCAAAATTCGGACCTTGCGTTTCTACGAAACACTTGTCTAAAAACTAGAGAAGTCATAAGTAAACCGAATATAGTACGAGGACCAACCCCTCTGTCCTAATGGACACTGGACAATATACAATCCTCTGTATAAGTCCTCTGAGTCTAATAACTCAAACCCTGTGCGTCGTAGGTTGAAAACTGTACTTATGGTTAAGAAGAATTACACCGCTGTTTAATGCTCCTTACCTAACCATCCACTGATATAGGTAAATGTCACCGACATAATTTCAAAAAGTTATATCTCACTCTATAAAGATAGACGTACAGATATGTCAATTTGAAATTGGTGCATAACAACGGATATTCAAAACCAAATATTTGCCATCCGGCAAACAACCCAGGTGATTTCCTCAAATATCACCAATTACAAAGAATTCCGATATAATGAGGATGATCACCTAATTCCCAATAACTTACTCCCACTCATCATCTGTAAAACCATACAGATGTGAGAATCATACCTGGTAAATACATACCCTGGAGCAAGGGCTAATTAGGAAATCAGTTTTCTTTTAACAGTACACAGTGAAACTGAAACATTGAAATGTTTCGTAGGGGTATCCGGGTATTCCTAGTAATGCCTCTTCCATTATCCAGATTCACAACTGTAACCGTATATTTCTATGCCATCTCTCTACATCCCTTTATATGTTTTTAGTCATTACCTTCTGTACACCCTCTTAGGTTAAATGGTTTTCTTCATTCCCTACCTTTCGGCACCAGCCTATGGTTTGGAAGAAGACTATCCAATAAGCATAATGGGTGTACTGTCCTAATCCTAGGAGCACTCACAATCTGAGAGAAGGTAAAGATAAAAGAGACCTGAATAAACCTTATTCCTATTCCTCCTGAACCAGAATCCATCCCCGAACTGGAACAAGTTCCTTTCGAGTTCGTATATAACCATACGATGGAATATCCAATAAACTGTGGATCTTCGTAGTGATACGGAGTGTTCTAGAGAAATACAAAGGTGATGTAGGATTGGTGAAGAAATACTTGGTTTGGTCGTGAATAGCAGTCGCTGTTTACTTTGCCCTCTTACTAATCCCTTTATTTGTCTTTACATAATACCTTCTGTACACCATCGTTAGGCTAATTGGTTTTCTTCATTCCCTACCGGTTGGCACCTGCCTATGGTTTGGAAGAAGATTATCCAATTTGCGTAATAGGTGTACTGTCCTAATCCAAGGAGCACTCGCAATCTGAGAGAAGGTAAAAGGAAAAGACAACTGAATAGTCCTATTCGTTTTCTCTAGAACTGGAAACCATCCTCGAATAAATTCCCTCGAGTTCGTATATAACCATACAATGGTTTTATCCAATAGAAGTGGACGTTCGCAGTAATACGGGGTGTCCTGGAGAAAAGGGTAAAAGTAGGAGTGGCAATGAGGTTTGCAAGTCTGACAATCCAAAAGCCAGTGTTTAAGAAGGTTCGGTCAATTTTTGTCACTGAGTCATAGTCAAAGGTCGGGTCATGGTCGCTGCCAAAGAGAGAGAGAGAAAAGAAACACTCAGCGTGCACTCTAACCTAGATCAGAATGGTTGTCGCTTTATCTAATCAGGAAGCCTCCTACTGTAACATCAAATTCTCCTCCAAAGCTGAAAGAAGAATTAGTCGGGATCACCCGAGGAGTAAACCAACTCATCAGTGGGAATCGGGATCCAACTATCATCGCATGATAATGTGATGGAATCCACTGACATTATCACACTCCAGAAGGTATGCGCATATCTGGCAAATTTCAGTTTCTTTAGAAACTCCCGATGTGATTTTTACCCCATGCTCTTATGACCTTGACGAAGGCCAACATATCAAAAGTCACATGTCAAGTTCTACCCGTCATTATCCAGGTTGATTTGAACCCATCCGTACATACCCTTGACGAAGGCCAAAATAGTAGTACGACTGTACAAACCAACGCATCTATCTATGCTGCAGAAAAGTAACAAATACCTACCATACACTATGCCTTGACGAAGGCCAACATACATAGCATGAATACTAAGTGCTACCTTTCTGAAATGACGGAGGGCTACGAATGGTTTTTGGCAAAAAAACATTAACGTAATGAACTTGATATCGTTGAAGGAATCGGATAGCATTTTATAAAAATATAGTGACGAAAACCTTTGCTAAAGAGGTCACTCCCGGTGAAGGGATCTCGGCTCTTTCCCCGTAGAATGAGGTGCAGGATATTCCAACTGAATACCACGATGCAAAGCAAAAGGCAATCGGCTATAGTGAAGTTATTACCCTGACGCAAACTTCTGTCCAAGGGGTCACTCCCGGTGAAGGGATCTCGGCCCTTGCCTCGTCGACTGAGGTGCTGGATATTCATAACCGAATACCACTGTGCAAAACAAAAGAGAACGTCCTTGCAATAACAGCTTTTTGAAAAATGTTCCAACAACATCAAACATGTTTGTTTATCTTGCATTGATCCGAATCAATGCAGTCCCATCAATTGATCACACCAATAAAGAACGAAAATTATGATGTACGTATATGCCATCCACATTCGCCACTGGGTCCCGTCATCACCCGTTAGGTTACATAAGTAACGACAGAGCGGGGACTGGACTAGCGCGGATGCAAAACATATACAACATCTACTAGTATATATATCAATATATAATATTCGCTCAAGGCGTGATAAAATGCAACATCACAGAAATGTAATAAGCATCACAGAACAATACAGATATCTGGGATCCCCGGGTTTCATAGAGCCGCTACTGAAACCCGACGTTCCCCTGGTCGTGTGGATAGCCAGTGCATTGAAATCCTAGACCCCTACGGGCGCGGTAAGTTACCCGCCAAAACCTGAAGCGAGGCGGCCCTTTCAACAACGTGAATGGACCACCCAGCACTTCACGGAATCCGGTAACTTGGGCACCCTTCCTTGGGTCAACCTATACCCCCTATGAGTGCGGCGAATAGCCCGCCAATTCTAGAGTAAAGCCCCCTCCATCTCAACGCCATGAGATGCGGGCCCGTTGCCCTCTAGAACCCGGCTACCCGTGCACCCCACCTTAGGGTAATCCTAGTACAGAAAGTAAAATATATACAATAGGTACATCGACCTCAGCCCGGTCGTTCCCCAAAAGAATAATATACAAACAGACAGTAAGGGCAGTCCACATGTCGGACGCTCGCCCCGCAATATCAAATATACATAATAAACCAAACTGTACTACCATTGCATCCAGGCTATCCACCACGACAAATCCATAACATCACAGCACAACACAGAACATCAACATGAATGTCACGTTCGCAAATCCGTCTAAAAGGGCTATAGCAGTTAGACTGGATTTACCGATCAAGCACAACTGTAGCACTCAAAATAAATCTGGGCCCAAAAAGAACATTCCAAAAACCCCATTTCCCTGCAAGAGAGCTACTGTACAAATTTGGTGCAGAGAGGAGTTATAATGGCCGCGGAACCGCGGCCAATGCATGGGTTTGGCCGCGGTTCCGCGGCGGAACAGTAACATTGGGGCACCAAATTTTCACAAAACTCTTAAAATACCCTGCTTGAATTTCTGCAATACACTAAAAGATTTTTTGACCACTGCAAAAATTTGACAGAAACTGATGCAAATAGAAACGCGGTTTTAGAATTTTGTTCGATCGAACTTTTAAACACGCTAGAGCAAGCTAGACTAGGTTAATGACGTAGCTCTGATACCAGTGTAAGTGCACGGCAGCGCCCCGGCCGTCTGAACGGGGCCAAAATGCGGAAAACAAAACTTTTCTAAAACTAGAAAACTGGCGCTACCGCGTACTAAAAACCCGGATCGGGCCATTAACCTACTCCTAGCTAACTAGAGAATGGGTAGAGAGATATACCGAGCGATCCGTGTCCTTCGGTCTTCTCGTCGTCATCCCGATCTCCCCGCGGAATCTCCGGTCTTCATCTCCTCGTCGGAAAGGCACAACATTGCCGGGTTCTTTTACGGGCTCCCACCTCTGGACCGAGGCAACTCGGGCACGAAGTTGGCGAGTCGACTGTCCAAGAATGCTGTAGGATAGTGTAGAACAATATGTCTCATGGGGTTTATTGAAGTTGCCCTTTTAGATATCAAGGTGCAGGAATGAACTTGGGAGATGAGGTATGTGTTTTTTGTAAGCAAATGAGATGAAATCCCACACTCCCAATTTTTGGACAGCCTTCACACCACTAGTGGCCGGCCCTTGATCAAAGAAGAGGAGGGAGTGTGCACACCCAAGGTGGTGTGAGCCAAAGGAGAAAATAATGCAAAAAGAAATGAGTGATCATCATGAGGATTAATCATCACACCACCATCCTTTCACAAAAAGCAAGTCATGATGAGAAAAAAAAAGTCAAAGTCAATCTAGAGCCATCATGAATCAACCATTAACAAGAAACACCCTCCACTATTAAAATTTGCATGCTTGCAAATAAGCCCCTCCCTTCAATATTCAGCCAAGAAAAGAAACAAAGGAAAATGGCCGAAACGGAATGCAAACTGGCAACTTCAGAAAAACGATCCCGTAATAAACTACAGGAAAACCCCGCGACTGTATATACATACCCGCATTTGTATTCCGACCGAATACAAATGCAATGAGACAAAATCTACACTGTATAATACTAGGATCCGTCTTAAACCAAAGCCCGCTAGTATTATCCGTCCGATCATGATCCGTGCAATACCGCACGTATAAGATCGAACCCTGCCATATATCCATACGGCCTTTACAGCGTTTCGCCAGAAACTTGAGAAATTGTCTGTGGGGGACTCTAAAGACTCGTCAATGCTTTGGCTGTAGATTTAACCACTAGCACGTCAGAGGTATTAGCCATACGTAACGGGCTACCAGGTATTGACCAAAAGAGACGTCGATGAGCGAACTCATCCTGACACCCTACTGAGCCTGTCAGGTGTAGGGTTCCTAGGCACACTCAAGAGGTTCCACAAGACATCAACCATGCCAAAATCAAATTTTTCATGTGCCGAGAAACCCTAATGCAAGATCGTTAATTAGAGGTAAAGGCGAAATACAAGCAAGTTAACTACTTTAACTACAAGTGAAAGGGACTACAACCTTTGTAGATCCGCTCCTCCACTTTTAAAGCTCCATGTTGAAGTGCCTCCGCTGCGATCATCGGGATCCTGGACTCTAGCGATGGTTTCGTCGGAGAAATAAGCGGTCTAGGTCGTTGACTTCGATGCCGAAGATGATCTACGTCGAGGCGACTCAAACTCAAGCTCCATCTTCACTAGGTCATGAACTTTGTGAATATAACACACTCTAATACATGGCAAGTGGTAGAGGATGAAGAAATAGAAAGTGGGTTCACTTTGGATTTAGATTTCTCACTTGATTTCATCACTTGAAATTTTCTAGAAAAGGTTTTCTTCTTCATGAAGAAGAAGAAGAAGAAGGAAAAATGAAAAAGAATTATTCAAAATGATAAATCAAGTGAAGTCTATCACCTTGCAACCATGGGTTAGTAAACTCTTGTAGAGAGTAAACTAGAGTTTAGGTAATGGTTAGGTCAAAGCATAAAACAAAATGGTTAGACTTTTCAAAGATGCTTAAAAAGCTTCAGGAAGCTTCAAGCATAAAAACAAAGAAATCCACCATTTTATTTTTGCCAAAAATAAATAAATAAAATAAATGAAACCTAACCATTAACCTAAACATGGTGTAAGTCATTCACACACCCAAGTTTGCATGTATCATCAATCATGATATAAACTAGTGCACAAACATATATCACATATACAACTTGTGCACATCAAGTGAGAAAATCAATCTTAAGTGAACAATACTAGTCAATATAAAGTAATATATCCAATATATAATTATACATTAAATCATTAAATCAACACTTGATTTAATGATCCGGTCATACCGCATATAACCGACTAATATTAAGTGTATCATTATATCGAATCAACACTTGATTCCGTAACCCGGCTATATCACATATAACCGTCCAATGATACAAATCGCGAGAATAGAATACAGTATCACATACTGGTATTATACTTGGTCCCGCACATATCTCATATGCGCTCCTATTTCATTTCGCTTGAGCCAGAAAACCCCTGTGTAGGACTCTAAAGACTCATCAATACGCCGGCAGTAGGTGATGATCATATCAAACACCCACAAGCCGCAAGCGGTCTTCTAAACGTAACGACCACCCGGGTATTGAGCGATCAGAAGATCAACGAGCAAGCCCGCTTACACTCCTGTGAATCCAACGAGTAACACTTACTGTCACGACCCGAAAGTACGGAACGTGACCGGCACTTAGATTACGAAGCGTCTAGAGGCGCAACATAACCTAAGTAAGCCGAAGCCCAGAAATCTAAACCATAAAAGACGAAGAAGTAAAGGAAAATATGAAGAAAACAAGTTTAGAAGCATCATCCAATTTTCTCAAAAATTTCGGCAGAGTCTCGTTTGTAAAAACTGGCCCCAAACGGGTACAAACAAGAATAATATATATACAAACAATAAAAAGCATCCCCAAACGGGAGCTTGCTCTACGCCAAAAGGCGGAAACAACCACATCAATTCACAATAGTATACAACGCCAAAGGGCGAGGCTCAAAACTCAAAAGAAAACAAAACCAACAAATATCATAATAATACAAGCGCGGCTCTAAGGTCGAAATAAACAACTGATCCAATAAACTATCAAGTAATACAAGTTTGGTTGATGGAGCTTTCTAGATACAAATGAAATAATAAAAGTACAATGGCGGTCCGGATACAAGTGAACCAACCTACCTTGCAAATCACCCTGAGTGAAAAGATGTGCCAGCAAGCTGCCAGGAAAACCTGTACATCGAACCTGTAATAAAATTTGGCAAAACGGGGGTGAGTTGCCAACTCGTGAGTAGAAGATATCTGGGAAAAGAAATCGAATGCACGACGCTGTCCTAGGTCATAATAATATACTAATATACTACTAGTCATCAAGTAAAATACAGGATATTAAGCTACGTGTAAGTGCAAATGCTCCATGCTCGTATCAGTGCCTTATATAGAACTATGTCATGTGAATGAGTATGCATGCACCATGAATGTGAAATAACCAATCGTGAAATCTAGATATATCTGTATAAGAAATCTTTAACTTTTATCATGGTAAAATATGTATAGAAATCTGAAATATCAACGATGAAATACATGGAAATCCGTGTCAAGCATCGACACAAAACATGTAAATCCCAAGTCTCAATACCTCATAATCTCAATGTCTCATAGTCTCAATATCTCGGGCTCCGTCAGTCCGGATCGGCCCATATCATCAAATCTCACGACAACGGTCGGTATCCTCCGGATATCCGCCGCGCCAGACATCACCGGTAGGTATTCCTCCCCTGCCAGGCTCATCATCTACAACTCGATCTTCTTGCCCCGGGATACCATACCGGGCCCACCATGTACCCGAGACGGTTCATCCACTCCTCGAATCGGGTCTCGAAATCCAACAGAAAACATGAAATCTCATGGTGGACGACACATACATCACGAGAAAACTGCATCTTATGTTTTAAAAAGAGAGGAGGAGAGAGAAAGAACTTTTATATATTCTTGCGGTTTTCCCCAAAAATCCAGAAATCTCATAGAAATCCAAAATCCCAAAATCATAAGTATGTATATGATAAGTGTCGGCATATGCCCCATAATACTGCATGATAACATGAAAATGCAAATGCATGAAATGTCTAAGTAATAAATACCATATCTATACTAACACCAGAGAGTAATCACAATATTATATCGATCTAGCTGTTAGCTGATTGTATCATTAAAAGATAGTATGATCTAAAGTGTACGTGACATAGCAATTACCGATGATGATGTGTGTAAGCCGGCAAATAAGTGTGCGTGGAATATGCGCATCATCGGTAATGGTGCTGCTATCCTAACAGGCAAAGTTTTATTCTGATTGTAGAAACATATGAATGAACATGCACCATTATGATTACGGTAGGAATGTAAAGACAGATGTGTAATAACCACTCATCTGTGATATACAAGTATAACTACAACTATATGACTCGAGCCTAAACTAGTGTCCATCTAACCTCCTAAGGAACTAAACCTAAGAAACTAGTCAATAAGAAATAAGAGTACACCTAAGGTCTGAATCCATATCTCTAATAGTCGGCGATCCAGCCTCAATAGCGTCACGTACGTAGTACGGCTTCCTCGAATCAAGAGTGCGGATCAATCATCATATCTATGCCTCGTACGGTAAAATCCATCGTACGGCATCCCAATATCGGGGTACGGGTCAAGTATCACCTACGTGTCTCATCATTCGTATAATATCATCATCAACACATGTCAAGATCAAGGTGCTATACTGTAATCGCATACATCAATCATATATCATTGTCAGCATAAATATACATCGTTAATTTATCCTCAGAAATATCATGTCATATGTATCATATTGTGATTAAGTCACACTTAGATCATATCGTAATCAAGTCACACCTACATGATATCGTAATCAAGTCACACATATATGATATCGAAATCAAGTCACACCTATATGATGTCGTAATCAAGTCACACCTATATGATATCATATCAGAATTTCAGGCACAGGTTACGGTCCGGGTTCTATTTTAGAGTCCCATATACTTCAATATCATCACCACCCTTTATTATTGTTCAAGTATACAAATCCATTATCTCATTTTCTAATGATCCGCTAACATCATAACACGACTGTATAGCCAAGAATCACGGCATCAGCCCAGTTATATTGTTTCATCGCAGTGTATCATATCACATCCTTGTATCACATATACGTATTGTGTATATTTATATATACCTACACCTAGTCCTACACACACACACACACACACACACGTATACACCACGTCGAGTCTCAGTGTGTGCGTGTGTGTGTATCTACCTGAAACCTACGAATCTTCTCCAAGATATTCATCCTCGAGTAAGGTCTTTCTAAATCAATCTAGTCCAACCTAAGGTCACTAGTAGGGTCCTACTCACTGAAATTCTAAGGTCACGTCTGGCTTCCTAATGACAATAAATACTATCCCTATTCTACGTTTGCGGGGGTGCTAAACGCCATCCACCCGACTTCCCCCCGTAGATATACATCTACTCACCTGGTCCTTGTTTGCCGAAGACGGTATCGCCATCCTCTTCTTCATCGCCCGCAGTCCACGTGAGGGGTACCTATACGCAAACACATATAATATCGTAAACTGAATCACGGACAACATCAAAACGACGCACGAAACGCGCATAGGTTAAAACCTTTGTCCCGCTCATGCAAAAGAACCGAATATCGCTCGATATCGGCGTACAAACGCCGTTTGATCGAGATAAGCATCAACAAATAACTCATAGTTATAAAACTCATTACTTAAAATATAAAACATGATTTAATTCATCGAAACCCTAAAAATTGATCAAATCGTCCGATTCCGTAAAACCTGAAAACACCAATTTACCGTTTTACTTCAAAACTTGATATTTAAAAGAAACTAATGGTCATAGTATTCATTAATTAGCATAACTAGACTATATAAACCATCACTATATTTTTAACACCCTAATTTATATTAGTTTGAAAATTCTAGTTTGCAAACTTGCCCGATTTCGATACTTTTAAGGAAAATTTCACAATATCACATCTAAACTGGATTTTGCATGAATTAATTAATTAAACTACAATTCATGATGATAATGATATAATGAAACCATAAATTATATTTTAAATTTCATTTATTTAATAATTTCCAAAATCTAGTTAGCAAAATCGCATTTTTATTAGTATTTTTCAATTATCAATAGAAACTAGTAACCAATTTAAGTTTTTCATTCCACTAACAAATTAATATCCTCATTAAAACCATAATCTAGTGTTACAAACATTAATTGGAATTTTATCTCACCAATATATACAATATATAGAAATCTAGTTTGCAAAATCGATTAGTTTAAACAATTTTGGATAAACAATTTACAATATATCATCCATACAAGATTTTCCACTTCTAAAAATGTTAAACTAGTTATTATAACCCTACTTAATTAATGAAAACCATAACTTAATTTTATAAACTCTAACTTGAATTTTAAAACTTGTAGATAGAAATTATTTATTAAATCTAATTATGCTTAAATGAAACATCTAATAACAATAAATCAAAAGAAGAAGATTTATAACTCCACAACATGAAATCAAAACATGAAAATAAGCCTCCAAAATGAATGCTTTCCATCTCCAAAATCCATGTAATGATGAGCAAAGAATAGAGGGTAGGAATTAATTAGGATTTTGTGGGGTTTTTATTGAATTTTTGATGAATTTTGATGATTTTTAATACAAAAATAATGGGGAGGAAATTTTGGGGCTGGCCATGAGGTGAGGAAAAGAGAGGAGAGTGAGAAAAGGTGAAGAAAAGTGTAGAAGGTTTCACAAAAATATCACACAATTAAGTCTTTTTATGAATTTATTTAAAAATTATTTATTTTCTTCACTCCATTTGACCTAGAATGGTCTAGAACCATTGTAAATTTTTGAAAATAAATTTTTCATGAAACACACTTGATTCTAATATGTAATGGTTCACTTTTGCTAATTAAACCCATTAAAATTTGTAATTTACACTAATTTAGTGGCTAAATAAAAACCATTTACTAGTAATAACATAATTAAAATAGGTATTTTTAAATTTATAGTGAAAAATAATTACGGTTTAGGTTTATGAAAACAACGTTTTACTTTACCAAAAATTATAAAATTCACTTAAACGATTTTATTTATTTAATTAATTATTTAATTATTTTTAAAATGTTACAATCTTCCCCCCTTTAAGAAATTCGTTCCCCGAATTTAAATTAAAACTCCCCCCAATTACTAAAACATTCAGCCAAAACACTCAAATCATCGGGGCTCCGAAATCATCAATACATAACTAAAATCAACTCCGTCAAGCATAACACAATCATCGGAGTTATGGCGAAAATAAAATATCAAAACCCATTACGAAAACCAACATAATATACATCAAAACTACAACTTATATATAGTGCGCATCATAGTAAAATCGTCTAAATATCTGGATAAAGAAACATGCAAGAACCCCTTTTTGAAAATCGCCGTGTAATGCACGTGCCACGGCATAAGTAGCGGACGTTTATTTTTAAAAAAATAGCTATATATATATATATTTTATTTAACATACACGTCCCGCCTGGTTACCAAATCAATAATAATGATTATAAAAACATATTGATCAAACTGAAATCAATCCCAATCACATCATAAAAACATCATGTGCGTCCGGTGTGCACTGAAATCGAAACCAAATACAGATGCCACGAATTCACACAAAAACAAAACTGAGTGCAACAGGTGTGCACCAAAAACATCTGTCAAGTGCAACGGGCGTGCACGACTCTAATATCAGGTGCATCTAATCTGCACAAAACCACGATTTAGTGCATCTGGTGTGCACAAATCGTATCAGGTGCACCGAATGTGCGCAAGAATCTCAATCAGGTGCACATGGTGCACGAAAACATACACCGAATATCAAAATCGAAATCACAGTACGAAAATGCATGAAAACTAGATCGAAACATATGTCAAAATCATGGGTAACCATATGCACGAAATCAAATCAAAATCTCAAAATGTATAAAACCAAATCGAGTGTACTGGGTATGTACAAAACAACATCAATACAACTGATATATGAAGCACGAATAGAATGTAATGAATGCACACATAAGAAATACCAATCGTAGAACAAAATCCTCAAAATACCAAAAATAAAAAATAAAAAAATCCAATCAACGGAAATATGAAATTCAAATCACCAAATCACAATCGTAAACACTATCGTCAATGTGCGCCTCTTTCCCCCTTTCCTCTGGTGTCGACTGCTTTGAACTTGTCTCTTCATAGGTGTGCTGACTGCGCTACCAACGGCAATACTCATATCTAAAGTCTCCCACGTAGTCGATCCCTTCACCTGATATCCGGACTGCATTAAACTTTTCGATCGATCCATCAAAATCCCATAATTCCCCGAGAGCTCAACACTCAAGTACAGTTTAAAAATATCCGGTACATACCCCAGCATCGATGGTCCAGCCGTAGAAGGGCAAACCCAAGCCTCACTAATGGCATCGCGGAACTGCCGTAAACCCTAAAGTTCAAGGGCGTTCTCGTGGTCATTATGTCGAGTTAGGGTTTCATTCTTCTAGAGGGTCCATCGAAATACCTGCATGTTCTTCCGAATACTTTAAACTTGGGAAAATGGGTTTCTGACAATCGTTCGAATCCTTTAACTTCGTCTGGACGGCATGTGAATACCCTTCTCCCGCACGATAAACAATGCTTCAATCCTCAAGAATAACCGATACCTTAATGGTTATCGCATTCGAGCCGCAGCTCCTTCTGCCCGTGCGCCCATGGTAACAGAAACCACCCTCCGATATCGACGAAGATAGATCAAAGGAACGAATGAAATGCGGTGCAAACAAATGTACATCCTAAGGCTACTTAAGAAGAGTAGCGTATCGTAAGTATGCCGCGGATCATACCCACGGTACGTCACTCTACCTAAGTCGCCTACTCCATCAACCAAGGGTCACCCTAGACATATACAAGGTTAAACCTAGCGCTCTGATACTAACTCTGTCACGACCCGAAAGTACGGAACGTGACCGGCACTTAGATTACGAAGCGTCTAGAGGCGCAACATAACCTAAGTAAGCCGAAGCCCAGAAATCTAAACCATAAAAGAAGAAGAAGTAAAAGAAAACATGAAGAAAACAAGTTTAAAAGCATCATCCAATTTTCTCAAAAATTTCGGCAGAGTCTCCTTTGTAAAAACTGGCCCCAAACGGGTACAAACAAGAATAATATATATACAAACAATAAAAAGCATCCCCTAACGGGAGCTAGCTCTATGCCAAAAGGCGGAAACAACCACATCAAAGCACAATAGTATACAACGCCAAAGGGCGAGGCTCAAAACTCAAAAGAAAACAAAACCAACAAATATCATAATAATACAAGCGTGGCTCTAAGGTCAAAATAAACAACTGATCCGGTAAACTATCAAGTAATACAAGTTTGGTTGATGGAGCTTTCTAGATACAAATGAAATAATAAAAGTACAATGGCGGTCCAGATACAAGTGAACCAACCTACCGTGCAAATCACCCTGAGTGAAAAGATGTGCCAGCAAGCTGCCAGGAAAACCTGTACATCGAACCTGTAATAAAATTTAGCACAACGGGGGTGAGTTGCCAACTCGTGAGTAGAAGATATCTGTGAAAAGAAATCGAATGCACGACGCTGTCCTAGGTCATAATAATATACTAATATACTACTAGCCATCAAGTAAAGACAGGATAATAAGCTACGTGTAAGTGCAAATGCTCCGTGCTCGTATCAGTGCCTTATATAGAACTATGTCATGTGAATGAGTATGCATGCACCATGAATATGAAATAACGAATCCTGAAATCTAGATATATCTGTATAAGAAATCTTTAACTTTTATCATGGTAAAATATGTATAGAAATCTGAAATATCAACGATGAAATCCATGGAAATCCGTGTCAAGCATCGACACAAAACATGTAAATCTCAAGTCTCAATACCTCATAATCTCAATGTCTCATAGTCTCAATATCTTGGGCTCCGTCAGTCCGGATCGTCCCATATCATCAAATCTCACGACAACGGTCGGTATCCTCCGGATATCCGCCGTGCCAGACATCACCGGTAGGTATTCCTTACCTGCCAGGCTCATCATCTACAACTAGATCTTCTTGCCCCGGGGTACCATACCGGGCCCACCATGTACCCGAGACGGTTCATCCACTCCTCGAATCGGGTCTCGAAATCCAACAGAAAACATGAAATCTCATGGTGGACGACACATACATCACGAGAAAACCGCATCTTATGTTTTAAAAAGAGAGGAGGAGAGTGAGAGAAGTTTTTATATATTCTTACGGTTTTCCCCAAAAATCCAGAAATCTCATAGAAATCCAAAATCCTAAAATCATAAGTAAGTATATGATAAGTGTTGGCATATGCCCCATAATACTGCATGATAACATGAAAATGCGAATGCATGAAATGTCTAAGTAATAAATACCATGTCTATACTAACACCAGAGAGTAATCACAATATTATATCGATCTAGCTGTTAGCTGATTGTATCATTAAAAGATAGTATGATCTAAAGTGTACGTGACATAGCAATTACCGATGATGATGTGTGTGAGCCGGCAAATAAGTGTGCGTGGAATATGCACATCATCGGTAATGGTGCTGGTGTCCTAACAGGCAAAGTTTTATTCTGATTATAGAAACATATGAATGAACATGCAACATTATGTTTACGGTATGAATGTAAAGACGGATGTGTAATAACCACTCATCTGTGATATACAAGTATAACTACAACTATATGACACGAGCCTAAACTAGTGTCCATCTAACCTCCTAAGGAACTAAACCTAAGAAACTAGTCAATTAGAAATAAGAGTCCACCTAAGGTCTGAATCCATATCTTTAATAGTCGGCGATCCAGCCTCAATAGCGTCACGTACGTAGTACGGCTTTTTCGAATCAAGAGTGCGGATCAATCATCATATCTATGCCTCGTACAGTAAAATCCATCGTACGGCATCCCAATATCGGGATACGGGTCAAGTATCACCTACGTGTCTCATCATTCGTATAATATCATCATCAACACATGTCAAGATCAAGGTGCTATACTGTAATCGCATACATCAATCATATATCATTGTCATCATAAATATACATCGTTAATTTATCCTCAGAAATATCATGTCATATGTAGCATATTGTGATTAAGTCACACTTAGATCATATCGTAATCAAGTCACACCTATATGATATCGTAATCAAGTCACACATATATGATATCGAAATCAAGTCACACCTATATGATGTCGTAATTAAGTCACACCTATATGATATCATATCAGAATTTCAGGCACAGGTTACGGTCCGGGTTCTATTTTAGAGTCCCATATACTTCAATATCATCACCACCATTTATTATTGTTCAAGTATATAAATCCATTATCTCATTTTCTAATGATCCGCTAACATCATAACATGACTGTATAGCCAAGAATCACGGCATCAGCCCAGTTATATTGTTTCATCACCGTGTATCATATCACATCCTTGTATCACATATACGTATTGTGTATATATATATACCTACACCTAGTCCTACACACACACACACACACACACACGTATACACCACGTCGAGTCTCAGTGTGTGCGTGTGTGTGTATCTACCTGAAACCTACGAATCTCCTCCAAGATATTCATCCTCGGGTAAGGTCTTTCTAAATCAATCTAGTCCAACCTAAGGTCACTACTAGGGTCCTACTCACCGAAATTCTAAGGTCACGTCTGCCTTTCTAATGACAATAAGTACTATATCTATTCTACGTTTGCGGGGGGTGCAAAACGCCATCCACCCGACTTCCCCCCGTAGATATACATCTACTCACCTGGTCCTTGTCTGTCGAAGACGGTGTCGCCATCCTCTTCTTCATCGCCCGCAGTCCACGTAAGGGGTACCTATACGCAAACACATATAATATCGTAAACTGAATCACGGACAACATCAAAACGACGCACGAAACGCGCATAGGTTAAAACCTGTGTCCCGCGCTTGCAAAAGAACCGAATATCGCTCGATATTGGCGTACAAACCCCGATTGATCGAGATAAGCATCAACAAACAACTCATAGTTATAAAAATCATTACTTATAATATAAAACAAGATTTAATTCATCGAAATCCTAAAAATCGATCAAATCGTCCGATTTCGTAAAACCTGAAAACACCAATTTACCGTTTTACTTCAAAACTTAATGTTTAAAAGAAACTAATGGTCATAGTATTCATTAATTAGTATAACTAGACTATATAAACCATCACTATATTTTTAACACCCTAATTTATATTAGTTTGAAAATTCTAGTTTGCAAACTTGCCCGATTTCGATATTTTTAAGGAAAATTTCACAATATCACATCTAAACTGGATTTTGCATGAATTAATGCATTAAACTACAATTCATGATGATAATGATATAATGAAACCATAAATTATATTTTAAATTTCATTTATTTAAGAATTTCCAAAATCTAGTTAGCAAAATCGTATTTTTATTAGTATTTTTCAATTATCAATAGAAACTATTAACCAATTTAAGTTTTTCATTCCACTAACAATCTAATATCCTCATTAAAACCACAATCTAGTGTTACAAACATTAATTGTAATTTTATCTCACCAATATATACCATATATAGAAATCTAGTTTGCAAAATGGATTAGTTTAAACAATTTTGGATAAACAATTTACAATATATCATCCATACAAGATTTTCCACTTCTAAAAATGTTAAACTAGTTATTATAACCCTACTTAATTAATAAAAATCATAACTTAATTTTATAAACCTTAACTTGAATTTTAAAACTTGTAGATAGAAATTATTTATTAAATCTAATTATGCTTAAATGAAACATCTAATAACAATAAATCAAAAGAAGAAGATTTATACCTCCACAACATGAAATCCAAACATGAAAATAAGCCTCCAAAATGAATGCTTTCCATCTCCAAAATCCATGTAAAGATGAGCAAAGAATAGATGGTAGGAATTAATTAGGATTTTGTGGGTTTTTATTGAATTTTTGATGAATTTTGATGATTTTTAATACAAAAATGATGGGGGGGAAATTTTGGGGCTGCCCATGGTAGTGAGGCCGGCCATGAGGTGAGGAAAAGAGAGGAGAGTGAGAAAAGGGGAAGAAAAGTGTAGAAGGTTTCACAAAAATATCACACAATTAAGTCTTTTCATGAATTTATTTAAAAATTCTTTATTTTCTTCACTCCATTTGACCTAGAATAGTCTAGAACCATTGTAAAATTTTGAAAATAAATTTTGCATGAAGCACACTTGATTCTAATATGTAAAGGTTCACTTTTGCTAATTAAACCCCTTCAAATTTGTAATTTACACTAATTTAGTGTAAAAATAAAGCTTATGTTAATATTTAAAATAATTAATTTAAGAAAAATATTTAATTAAACTAAAAATTTATAAGTGGCTAAATAAACACCATTTACTAGTAATAACATAATTAAAATAGGTATTTTTAAATTTATAGTGAAAAATAATTACGGTTTAGTTTTATGAAAACTACGTTTTACTTTACCGAAAATTATAAAATTCACTTAAATGATTTTATTTATTTAATTAATTATTTAATTATTTTTAAAATGTTACACTTACCGTACAGTCCGGTCTGTTCGTATGATATGTCGCATATCTCGCCTAAGGGTGGTAAAACGTCAGACCCCAGTAGTTTGATAAGTCATGCCGATGTAAGGTCCATAACAAGCACGAAACTACTGATAACACTTACCAGTAAATCAGTGCAACCCTGGCCAGGGATTTCCAGTTATGGCCAGTCGAGCATAGCGCAACATCAACCCCCAATACCGAGAGAGACGATTTCTCTCCTATCGCTCATTTCCTCCATGTGAATCGGGATTGTACCCAAAAACCACCTGTTTGCACGACTCAGTAGAGCCGTGGTACGGTGGAAATCAAGGCATAGTGGGAGACACACAAGACTCTATAATGATCTCGGGTGAACAAACTAAGCTGTACCCGTATCACCAGAGAACTGCCATCTGACGTGAGGTATAATACCATCTGGGAGTTCTCGGCGAGTCCGTTCAGTGTACCCAATCACCACTGAGCACCCGCATACCATCTCTGATATCAAACACCAATGGATATAGGATCATCCATCTCCCATCACATGGGTCGAGAAGACATACGCTAGTCTACTCTGGAATATTGATGCCCCGTCTCGATATTCCCACGACTAGGAACATTGAAAGATGTACTCATGGACTACACAGGCCCCACTAGTATGATCTACATCATAGTCCTGGAAGTCGAGTACACATCCTAAGGGCTTTATCAACATGTAATAGAGAGACTGCAAGTATACATGTTAAGATAAAGACCAACCAGATAGCGTACTATCATGTCGAGCGAGAAAGTCCTACCTATATATGTCCCAGCATCCACTACAATATACATCTCATGTACAGTAATGGCCTCTAGGGCATACATATAACTAACAATCTCTCACTTGCACTAGGGCCATCTGTAGCAGTGGTTGCAGTATCTCATACTCAACCATCCCATATAAGTCTCTCTCTGGGAAAAGGCCTTTGTGAGTGGATCCGCCGTGTTGTCTTCTGAGTCTACTCTGCAAACCTCGATCACCCTGGAGATCAACTATCTCCAAGATGAGGTGATGCTACCTCAGAATATGTCTGGATCACTAATGGGACCGGGGTTCCTGGGCCAAAGCCACACTTCCATTGTCATACAATGGTAGGAACCTAGTTCATCTCATGAACTAATATATACCAGTTCATCTCATGAACTAATATATACCCAAACTTCCTCTTTGGTAGTATGTTTGATAGCGATGTCACCAGCCTTTATCGTCTAGTTTGCCACGGTATCTCAGCTTGGAACTCTTCCAACACACCGTCCCTCCACTGAGGGTAAAGACAATGCCTGCGACTGACATTCAGTCGTCCTTCTCACCCTGGAACTTTTCCAGTGATTCTCCCCAGGATCAATTGGTACCATCTTACTACACCTAGTGAGAATCCTGATATCCATTTAGATCTATTTTATAGATATAAAACCTAGGATTTAGGAGGTATCACATAGATCCTATATAGAGAATTCATGTGATAAGAGGAGACTGACCGTGCATAGCATAGGAAACTCTTTTCCTATCAAGAGTATGTTGTCCACGTACAATACGAGGATGACCACCTTACTCTCTACTACCTTTTTGTATATACAAGGTTCATCTACCATTTTGATGAAGTCAAACTCTTTGACTATCACATCAAAACAGACATTCCAACCCCGTAATGCCTGCTTTATTCTGTTAGTTGTATGTATGCCCTAGAGGCCAGTATTGTACAGATGATGTATATTATATTGGATGCTTGGACATATATAGAGATGACTTTCTTGCTCGATATGATAGTATGCTATCTGGTTGATCTTTATCTTAACATGTATACTTGTCTCTTTATACTCTCTTATAGTTACATGTTGGTAAAGCCCTTAGGATGTGTACTTGACTACCTGGACTATGATGCGGATCATACTAGTGGGGACATGGTAGTCCATAAGTACATCCTTCAAGGTCCCTAGTCATGGGTTTATCGAGACGGGGCATCGATATACCAGTATAGACTAGCGTATACGCTTCTCGACCCATGAGATGGGCGATGGATGATCCTATATCCATTGGTGTTTGACATCAGATATGGTATACGGGTGCTCAGTGGAGACTGGGTACACTGGACGGACTCGCCGAGAACTCCCAGATGGTATTATACCTCACGTCAGATGGCAGTTCTCAGGTGACACCAGTGCAGGTTAGTCTGTAGACCCGAGATCGTTATAGAGTCTTATGTGATTCCCATTGTGCTTTGATTTCCACCTTACCACGTCCATGAGGGCGTGCAAAACGGTGGTTTTTGGGTACAGTCCCGAGTCACATGGAGGCAATGAGCGATAGGAGGGGTTTCGTCTCTCCCGGTATTGGGCGTTGATGTTGCGCTGTGCTCGATTGGCCGTAACAGGGAAGTCCCTGGCCAGGGCTGTTTTAGAGATTTACTGGTAAGTGTTACCAGTAGTTTCTCGACCCGTTATGGGCCTCACATCGGCACGACTTATTGGTTATTGGGGTCTGACGTTTACCATCCCTAGGCTCGATATGCAGCATATCTGACGAAGAGACCAGACTGCACGGTAGTGTTGCCGGTTGGCTCGACGGGAGTTGTAGCAGGTTCGCTTGTTCTCTTCTGATCGCTCAATACCCGGGTGGCCGTTACGTTTAGCTGACTGCTTGCGGCTTGGGGGTGCTTGATATGATCATCACCCACTGCCAGCGTATTGACGAGTTTTAGAGTCCCACAAAGGAGTTACCTAGTCCAGGAGAAACGTTGTGGTGCGCGTATGCGATATGCGCATGGACCCGGTTAAAATGCGCGTATAAGATACCGTATATTAATCGGGCGGCTTGCTTTTGGTTGGGTCGTATGTGATATGGCCGGATTGATAAATCAAGTGTTGATTTATTATTTAACCATTAGATTCTCTCTAGAAATCCTTTCTTGTATTTTTGGATGTATGCATGCATGTATGCATTCCTTCTTGATTCATGCACATATGGATATGCATGCACACATACATACATACATCATCCTTCATGGTTGTATATACATAGAAAATGGTGGCAATATAAGACTCATACCATGGTTTTATATATATGGATATATATTGTATTTGTGTTAAAAACAAAAGAAAAGAAAAGGATAATTCATGGTTTACTTTCTACACTCTTCTTTGACCTAACCATGTTCACCCACCATTTAACCATGGATTAACTTTCCTTTTGTGTTTTAACTCAAATTCAATAATATCTTTATTGTTTAACCATGGTTTGAGATGAGAAGTGGAAAATATATATACATATATTTTCTATATTTTTGATATGAGATTATATATTCTCTTCTTCTTCAAAAGCCATCATCTTCTTCTTCTTTGCTCCTTTGCTCTCTAGATCTCTCTAGTAAGCAAAATACTCAACAAGATAGGATTTTGAAGTGAGAAAAAAAACCACAACACCATTCTACACTAGTCTTGCCTATTAGTGGAGAGTGTTAGCTTCCATTTTCTTTCTTGATCTTGTGAAGTTGCAAGCTTGGACAAAGCGGACTCCGGGTGGATCATCGTGGACCTAGAGGAGTTCAAGTGGACCTTTTTCAAACCCCAAGTAGCCGAGGAGTCTAGCGTAGGGAGCTACAAAGGTTGTACTCTCAAAACCCTAGCTTTACCTACTTGTGATGATGTGTTGTTTTTGAAACCCTAATTTTTCTAGGAATGATTCTTTGTATGCTTACTTAGCATCCTAAAAATTTAATCTTTGGTATATGTGATACTTCCAAACCCTTCATGAGGTGCTAGGTAAACCTAACATTGGTATCAGAGATGACCTAGAACATTAGGCGACACTTTAACGAAGTTAAAACTCCGATCAAACCAAAAAATACGATTTTTTAGCACTCTCTGGACATTTTTTCTAATCTGTTATTTTTCAGAATTAAAAATACTTAAAAAATACAGCAGGAAAATCTAAGACAAACTGTGGAATACGAAGCAGTGAACAGTAAACCTTACCGCGGAACCGCGGCAAAAGCTAGCTTAGGCCGCGGCTCCGCGGCCGTATAGGTGATTCACTGCCTCGTTTTTATCTGGTTTTTCTCCTACCTGCTTGTGTACATTTTTGGGTATGTTTAATCTGAATCTAGTACTGAATATTCTGGGGATGGTTTTGGACTCGGCGATTCGATCGGAATTTTAATTTCGTGCTTTTTTCCGGATAATTAGAAAGTATTGAATTTTTCGAACGAGTGTCATTTGCTCACTTTTCACGGGGTTTAAATCTTTCGAAAAGACGTACAAGTTTTGTGGTGGACCCTCTAGAAGGAAATAAACCTTAACTCCATTATGTGACCGTCTTGAACTGCCCTTTGAACCTTTGGGTTTGGGGCAGTACGGCGTGCCACATGTAAGGCGATGGCTTGACCCTTCTACGGCTGGACCGTTACTACTGTGTCACACTCCGGGTTTTTGAACTCTGCTCAAGTGTTGAGCTTTAGGGAATTTTTGGTATTTGATCATTCGTTCGAAAACTTTAATACTGTCTATTTATCTGGAATGTGATGCAATGTGTGGAATTCATATAGCTAGACATAAAATACGAAGTATGTGATATTTCGCATTTACGATATCTAAAGAGAATGTGGATTCCAGATATTGCAGTTTTACACTTTCTTTTCTATGACCGTAAGTGTAGTATGTAGTGGTATTGCCGATTGTCGTTGCTATACATCGACGACGATCGGTGTATGCATACTTACTTACGATGATGATATGAGATATTATGTGTTGCTGAGATATGATGTCAGGATTGTCGCGATTGAATAGCCGGGGTTTTTATGTGAGATGAGAGTTTTGTATTTTCATTCATGTAAATTCAAATGTAATGTAAAATTCTTTTACTTGGGGCACTTCCGGGTTGAGGTTGATGCCACCAGTGTTGTATATTATTTACTTTTCCGCATTAGGATGGACCCAAGGAGCGGAGCACAGGTGACCAGGTTCTGGGGTTCAGTGGGAGGCCATCTCGAGGAGTCGAGACCGGGTCTCCTAAACTCCAGAATTGGTAGGGTCGCTTGCCGCTCTCGTAGGGGTCCAGGGTGTGGGCTTGGCTATTCATCGCGACTGTGGAATCCGTATTTTCTATTGTTAGCTAAATACTAAATAGGGACGTCCTAGTATATCCAACATTATATCTATGTTTCTGCTGCGATATCTGTGATGTGATCATTTGATATGTTGTGATGGATACAGTATATAGTATATATGATATATTATATAGACGTTACTTATGTTTTACACCCGCACTAGCCCTGCCCTACTCTGTCGTTAGTTACCTAACCTAACGGTGCACGAGGGGACATCGAGGCAAATGCGGATGGCATAAGTGTACGTCGTATTTATCTGTGATGTTTAGGTGACTTAAATGATGGGACTTCATTAATGTGATTAATGAAAGAAAAGAAACTTAAAAGATGTTGTAGAATCAAATTTTCAAAAAGGGTAGCTACAGTTTTTGCTTTGCATAGCGATATATATGATATATCCCGCACCATATTCGATGAGGAAAGAGCCGAGATCCTAGTAGGGTTCCTAGGCACACTAATGAGGTCTCACTAGGCATCAACCATGCCAATTTCAAAAATTTCCGGTGCCTACAAACCCTAATACGGATCGTTAACTAGAGATTAGGCGAAAACTAGAACTAGTAAACTGCTTTACTAATAAGTGAACGGAAATACAACCTTTGTAGATCCGGTCCTCCACTTCCTTAGCTCCATATTGATGTCCCTCCGCTGCGATCGTCGGATCCCGGACTCTAGCGATGGTTTCGCCGAAGAAATGATCGGGCTAGGTCGTCGACTACGATGCCGAAGATGATCTACGTCGAGGCAACTCAAGATCAAGCTCCAACTTCACCAAGTCATGAAACTTGTGAAGAAAACACCCTATACTACTTGGCAAGTGGTAGAGGATGAAGAAATAGGAAGTGGGTTCACTTTAGAATTGGATTTCTCACTCTTCATGAAATCACCATTGAAGGTTGCAAGCTCCCTTCTTCTTGAAGAAGAAGAAGAAGAAGAAGAAAAAGAATATCATAAGTATTTGAAAAATAGGAAATAATATGATACTTATCATATTTGCAACCATAGTTAGGTGTAGAGAATAAACTAAGGTTAGGTTTAATGGTTAGGTTAAGGCTAAGAGACAAAATGGTCAAAGCTTCAAAGCTTCATGAAGTTTCATGAAAGAAACAAAAACTAGCCACCATTTTATTCTTGCCTTAAAATGAATTAATAAAAATAAATAGATAAGTAAATCAAAACCCTAACCATTAAGATAACCTTGGTTTAATCATACACACCCAAGTTTGCATGTATCATCAAACATGATAAAATCTTGTGCACAAAAGTATATCACATATACAATGTGCACATCAAGTGAGAAAATCCATTTAAAGTGAACAAATATTAGTTAATGCAAAGTAATATATCAAATATATAATTATACATTAAATCATTAAATCAACACTTGATTTAACGATCCGGTCATATCGCATATGACCGACTAATATCCAATGTATCGGCTTATCGAATCAATCCTTGATTCGATAACTAGGTTATATCGCATACAACCAATCGATACATTCATCGCGAGAATAGAATACGGTATCACATACACGCATTATTCTCGGTCCCGCACATATCTCATATGCGCTCCTATTTCGTTTCGCTTGAGCCAGGAAACCTCTGTGTAGGACTCTAAAGACTCGTCAATACGCCGGCAGCAGGTGATGATCATATCAAACCCCCACAAGCCGCAAGCGGTCTGCTAAACGTAACGGCCACCCGGGTATTGAGCGATCAGAAGATCGACGAGCAAGCCCGCTCATACTCCTGTGAATCCAACCAGTAACACTTACCGTACAGTCCGGTCTCGTCGTCTGATATGTCGCATATCTCGCCTATGGGTGGTAAACGTCAAACCCCAATAGCTCGATAAGTCGTGTCGATATGAGGTCTATAACAGTTCGAGAAACTACAGGTAACACTTACCACTAAATCTCAGCAACCCTGGCCAGGGATTTCCGGTTATAGCCAATCGAACACAGCGCAACATCAACTCCCTATACCGGGAGAGACGAATCCCCTCCTATCGCTCATTGCCTCCATGTGATTCGGGACTGTACCCAAAAACCACCGTTTTGCACGCCCTCTTGGACGTGGTAAGGTGGAAATCAAAGCACAGTGGGAACCACACAAGACTCTATGACGATCTCGGGTCAACAAACTACTCGTACCAGTGTCACCAGAGAACTGCCATCTGACGTAAGGTATAATACCATCTGGGAGTTCTCGGCGAGTCCGTCCAGTGTACCCAGTCTCCACTGAGCACCCGTATATCATCTCTGATGTCAAACACCAGTGGATATGGGATCATCCATCGCCCATCTGTATGGGTCGAGAAGGTATACGCTACTCTACTCTGGTATATCGATGCCCCGTCTCGATACACCCACGACTAGGGACCTTGAAGGATGTACTTATGGACTACCATGTCCCCACTAGTATGATCCGCATCATAGTCCAGGTAGTCAAGTACACATCCTAAGGGCTTTACCAACATGTAACAGAGAGACAATCAGTGTACACGTTAAGGTAAAGAGCAACCAGATAGCATACTATCATGTCGAGCAAGAAAGTCCCCCTATATATGTCCAAGCATCCACTACAATATACATCCTATGTACAGTAATGGCCTCTAGGGCATAAATATAACTAACAATCTCCCACTTGCACTAGGGACATCTGATAGCAGTGGTTGTAGTATCTCTTACTCAACCATCCCATAAAAAGTCTCTCTCTGGGAAAAGGCCTTTGTGAGTGGATCTGCCGTGTTGTCCTCTGAGTCTTCTCTCCTTACCTCGATCATCTTGGAGCTCAGCCATCTCCATGATCAGGTGATACTGCCTTAGAATATGTCTGGATCACTGATGGGATGGGCGTTCCTAGGCATAAGCCACAACTCCATTGCCACACAATGGGAGGAACTAAGTTCATCTCATGAACCAATATACATCCAGACTGCCTCTTTGGTAGTATCTTAAGTAGCGATGTATCTAGCCTTTATCGTCTAGTAAGCCACGGTATTTAGCTTGGAACTCTTCCAACATACCGTCCCTCCACTGAGGGTAAAGACAATGCCTGTGACTAACATTCAGTCGTTCTTATCATCCTGGAACACTTCCAGTGATTCTCCCCAGGATCAATTGATACCATCTCACTTCAGCTAATGACAATCCTAACATCCATTTAGATCTATCTCATAGATCCAAAACCCAGGATTTAGTAGGTATCACTTTGATCCTATGTGGAGAATCATTGTGATAAGCGGAGATTCATCGAGCGTAGCATAGGAAACTCCTTCCCTATCAAGAGTATGTCATCCATTTACTCTACGAGGATCGTCACCATACTCCCTACTACCCTTTTGTTTATACATGGTTCATCTACTATTTTGATGATGTCAAACTCTTTGACTAATACATCAAAACAGATGTTCTAACTCCGCGATGCCTGCTTTATAACATAAAACATCTTGCACACGTTTCCACTACTCCCACTGTCTACGAGGCCCTCTGGCTGTGTACTTATAGACGCACTCTTCTAAAACACCATCTAGAAAAGCAGTCATGGCACCCAACCGCCAGATATCGTAGTCATGGTATGTAGCCGTGGCAAGTAGGATCTGGATGGACTTAAGCATAGTTCCTTAGAAAAGGTTTCATCATTATCCACGCCTGGTCGATGACGAAAACCTTTAACAAGTCTAGCTTTGAAAGTCTCAACTTTTCCATCTACACCTAGTAATCTTCTCAAGATATACTTGCTCCTGATGGGGATTTAACCCTTCATATATAGCAACCAAAGTCCATACTTTGTTGGTGTACATGGATTCCATCTCAGATCACTAAGCATCCAGCCATTCTTACAGAGTCTCACTCCTGATGGCTAGGTCGAAACTAGTTGGGTCATCATCTCATGATGCAATCCTCGCTCCCACTGTCATCGAGAAACCGAAGTATCTCTCAGGCGGATGAGGAACCCCACCAGATCGGCGGAGAGGCTGAAGTTCGTCGGTAACTATTGAATCCCTTGGTTCTTTCAAATCATCAGCTGCAGTTTGTATAGCTGGAACATTTCCAGTTCTACATAACAGACCTTGCCTCGAGCTTGTCCGGATTTTGCTTTTAGACATTGGCTGGACAACCCCAAATCTTAACTAACTTAAGATATGGGCTCTTCCGTTTCCATATCACATATGAAGTGGTAGGCAGCTGATTTGATCGGAACCCTATTCAATAGGTATGAAACTTCATAAGCGCATAACACCCTAAAAGAAAATAGGACATTCAGTAGTACTCATCATAGAGCGACCATATCACATAGGGTGCTATTGATCCACCCCGATATACCATTGTGCTATGGTGTATACGGAGGAGTAATGCTGAGAGAGAATCTCATTCTTCTTTAGAATAGTCCAGGAATTCCGTGCTCAAGTATTCTCCTCCCTGATCGCATCGAAGGACATAATACTTATACCCTCATTTTAGTTCTCTACTTCTAACTTATATTCCGTGAATATCTCAAAAGGTTCGGACTTGTGTTTCAACAGGAACATATGTCTGAATCTTGAGAGATCATCAGAGAATGTAATGAAGTACAAAGAACCGGTCTTGGCATGTATAGATAGGGGACCTTTATACATCAACATGTATCATCCCAAGAGTTCACTAACTCTTTCTCTGTTTCCAATAAACAGAGCTGGTGTCATTATATCTTTGTGACATGACTGGCAACTTTCACAAGATGTAAATTCAAACTGATTTAAATATGCATCTACAAGTAACTTTAGCTAGTCGGGTCGCATTGATATGACCTAGTCTACAATGCCCCAAGAAGAATTCGTTCATTTCTGAACTCTTCCTCTTGTGTGTGTTCTGTATACTAAGAACTGTAGTTTGATTTAGAACATCAATGCTTTTAGATAACGTGCCTGAACCGATCAACTTTTGATATAGGAAATGTTCAAAACATTATGCAACAATACAAAATTTTATCATTTCTTTAATAATAAAAAGACTGATATGATTTTGTATATCAAGTTCAGTA